>JAQQAE010003626.1:0-19911 GCA_029823295.1 Pseudamia nigra | reverse complement strand
GAGAAATTCTTTTATAGCGGCCATGGTAAGCCCCCCCCCCCCCCCCCTTGTACATTTTTTATTGAAGGGGAAAGCAGAGCGTATCTTTGCTACGGGGGGCTATCTTTGCTTATGAAATCTGTAACATTATAGTTGTCTGTTGTGTTGTAGACCAGTGAGTCCACAGACTCTATCCTTCTCTGTGATAACAAATTCTTACCTGGAAAATGAAGGTCAAGTTCACCAAAGTGAGCATCAGCTAAAGTGGATTTTTCAAAATAATGTCTCAATTTTCAAAAGCCAGACCTTGAACTTACAAGGTGACAAACCGTTCCAGGCACCAACCCATCACCTTAATTCAACAACTGGTCGTTAAAATCACCTATTTATCAGATGTCTGTGTTATCAGGGATATCTTGCTCTTGGCAGTTGTGGAAAATTGAAGACTCACTCTGGACTGAATGGTCAGTGTATTGCTTGAGGTGAATCATTTCTTTATGAAGCTTTTTCTGAGGGACACTGGAAATATCAGATTTTAAGACAAGTTAAAGCAAATGCCCATGAGCACCTCCTGGAAATGGACAAAATATAGTTCTGAAGCACTGGCACCGGATTTTGTTTAAGGAATTTTTTTGTGTTGATAAATGGAATCTGCAATAAATGTATTAGTCTTTTTATGCAACATGTGGTCCTTATTATGGCCATTCAAACACTAGAGGGCAATGAATGGCATAGCAGCATATACCAGTGACAGCTTCCAAAAATTTCCAAAAATCCTATATACATAACTTACAAGAAAAACACCAACAACTGAACAATGCTATACAGTAGATAGTGTTTTCTATTAAAACTGAACCAGTGATGTTACGTCTTCACATCCTTTATGGAGAAACAACAACCCAGGTGAAACATGACAAGAAAAGAAAAGAAAGGAACACAAGGAAAGAATTGCAACATCATAATATTTCATCCAAAATTCCTTGTGACATCAACACCTATACTGACCTCCAGCGCAATCTCCAACAGTCCACATGACATATATGAAACTATTTTTTCACTTTCCAGTTTGAGGACAACTCAAAGTCAAACCTATAGCTCATTCCACGTGTGGGTGTCTCGATTCATTTTCTCTTGACTTCCAATTTAGAGAGGTAAAAAAAAGTAAACCCCATGGCAGTGACCTCTGCTGTAGGGCCATGAATAATGGGGACTATTAGTTGCAGTAGTTCACTCTGAGAAAAGTAGTCATTTCAGCCTCGGGGCAGTTTAATTCAGAGATGGGATTGAATGAGACATTTTGCAAAATGTTTAGCATACATTAAAAAATACATATCTCGGTGTATGTAGAGCATTGTGTAGTTCACAAACATACATCTTATTTGCTTTTTTCGCTGTACCATGGTACACACTGAATTTTACTGACACTTGAACTGTTTTTCTGTCTGCCGTCATTCACTTCAAACATGGATGATTATAGAAAAAAAAACATTTTGTTTGGTTACATGGCTACAACAAATGGTTTGTTACATTAAGACCCTCAAAGTTAATGTGTTTGTTGAAATGTTAATTACAGCGTTTAGATCTGGACCAAATGGGTGTTTAGAAGCTAACAGGTAATCTAAGATGTTATGGTTGAAATAATTACATTGTATCTGATATGTGATATTCCTTTCCAGCATGGCAAAAAACAACCACAGCTATTTCTCAGTTGCTCTTTTTGTAATTTAATAAAATATTGAGGTTCCTAGTTTTCTAAAAATTGTGTTATTTTACACCCTTTATTGTTAAATATAGTCCATGTAAAAATTCATATAGTCCAGAAAAAAATAAGGACATTTATTTATTTGATTAAATCTCAACACATATCTAGTCTCATCCATTAATAATGTTCTCCATTTTCACTTCTATCCCCCTGTCAGTGTGTGCTGGTGTGTTTAGCTGCACACACCTTCTCTTCTCCATGAATTTTATGTTTTTTTTCCTAATTTCTGGATGTTCGGGTTATTTGTGCAGCGATAAAAAAGGAGTAAGGCACATTATTATTTGTTGATTAAATCAACATATTACCATTATTTACTTGCATTTCTGAATAGAAAAAAATAGTTCTACTGGTTGTAATGTTGAGTAATTCGGTCCAGTGTGCTTGCTCAAGTTTGGGTATAAAAGTCTGAATTCAGTTTGAAATTCCTCAGTCCTGTTCAAAATGGCCAAGCAAGGAGAACTCACTCAAAAGTAAAGAGTCCGTATTAAAGCCCTTCATGATGCTGGATGGTCTTGGAGACAAATAGGGCAGGCGGTCTAATCTAGTGCTTGATAAGCACCATATATTTGCCTTACAATTCTGGTGTTATACGAAGAGCAAAGGACACTGATTTAAATGAAGAAAACAAAGTGTCGAAAAAGAATCAGTCAAGCTTAAAAAACTAAATTCTTTCAGCTGAATTGGTCCTGCGATAATGATCCATTTAGCCAGTATGGGAGATTGGTTGCCAAAGGCATGAGGGGGAAATTACTCACCCGTCTCCAGCAGAGAAGTGTTTGTTTCCCAGCTCTGCCCTCAAATTATTTCAATCAAAACACAAATTAAGTGCAATTAGTGGAATACTAAAATGTTCCAAACCGACTGCTATGGAATCGTTATGAGTCACCTCTACCACATCTCTATCTTTCTTTTTCTTTCATCTCTCTTTCACTCTTCATCAATGGGCTCTCACTTGGAGTAAACGTCACACTTCATTAATTAATTCATCACCTAAAAGCTGAGTATTGATTTTCAGTAATAGCTTTACAAATCTGTTGGACACCTAGCTGCAGGGATAATTAAAAAGAATGCGTATTTGCAATAAATCATCTTTAAAAGGGTTAAAAGTCTTCAGGTCATCAGGGAGGTAGGTTATAATATCAACAAACAGGCCGTAATACACCCCAGTCATTAAGGACACCAAAGGACAGCTTTTACAGTTTTTATTTTTTACCGTATAACATCAACCTAAGTGAGCTTAATGGATGTCATGAAACACTGAGAAGGAAAGAGAATCGTCACAGAATAGAAACTTAACGGTGATGTATTAGCAGAGGCATATTGATTAAGTCGGTGCAAAATACAAGTGACTAAAGGTCACAGAACGCATCTATTTTAAAAGAATGAAGATGAGCAATTTCATCAATTCAGTAGCTTTTCAACCAATTGCTTTTTGACTCATTTGTTTAACTAATCTGTTTAATGGTTTATTTTCATGTAAACAAACCACTAAGAAAGAATCTCAGTAAAAAGTATGAGTAGCGAATGAGGCACCTTTAAAACTCAGTGAACTAGATGGTGAGTCATGTTAACTATTGTATTTCATTCCCATAACATGAAGGTTACCACTCCATCATCAACTAATTAGGATTTAAACATGTACAGGTATTTGTTCTATTTTGTTGCTTCATGTCAGTTCTTTAGGTACTATTCAGTTGCATAGTCTACATATATATACATAATTCTGTCCAAAAGGTCCTGGGAACGTTTTTGAAAAGTTGACTTTTGCATTTAGATCGACATGTGTCAGTAACACAAACCTGGCCAATACTCTGTTATAATGATAAATCTTGTTTTTACAGCAAATCAATACAGTTAAATACCATTAGCTAAGTGACATTATGAGTGCAGTGTGATGAGTTGGGTTTCTGAAAAATCTGCTGATGGTCTTAATAAAAACAGTGACAACTATAAAGCACTCAGTGAGCGCAGACCTCCGCCAAGGCAGCTCAGTTTCTCTTCATAGTGAAAACCTACCATTATGATTTAAACCTATGCTCATTTCCCTCATAATGTTATTGCACGCAAAAATAGTATTCTTAAATTTGTTTGACCATCATTATTGGATTCTTTGACCATGAAAACGTACCATTAGCATTTGGAATCACATGCATGTCATTGTTAGTTCATTAGTTATTCACAAAACATAATATTTCCATAACGGCGGTTTTAGCTCTATGTTGAACATACTGTAGGTCCGTGGGCACATTTCTGAATCAGCAGACTTTCCTTTCCAGTCTATAGCTTTATTTGCTTCCTTACAGTAACTATTTTTCCCCAACTTCTGTAAGTATAAGAATTCTGGATTCATATCTGGAATATTGTCCATATCTGCATCAAACTTTGTGGTTTGATGGAATCTATTACATGTTATCCTATGTTTTTTGGATACATTTTCTGGGTGTTATTTGTTATTATCACATGAGCTCAACATAATCAGAGTATACGTAAAAGCGAAAACAGATCTACAGTACGATGCATCTCAACACTATCATCTCAATGACATGAGTTCCGACAAGGTGAATCTGTTGCCGAGAACATTTAAATGTATTCAGCCATCATCTTATATCATAGTAATCACCTCCTTCCTCCACAGTTTTACAACAGTCTTTAAATTCCCTCCCTTGCTCTGCCTCCCTTACCTCCCTTGCAGTGCCTCTTCGTTCTCTGTTTTCTGCTTTCTATCTGGCTTTATCTCGTCTTTCTTACCCTCATGCACACTTTAACACGTGCACACACATACGGCAATGAACATAAATTTGGCCACTGCACCAGCCTGGGCTGTGGACAACATAATTACGGCACATCAAATGAAAGAATTAGTGTCCCTGTTACCATTGCTATGCAAGACTTGCAACTTCAGTTACTGGTCTTACCTCTGCTTTAGTATTACTGCAAAACACACGTGCTTTGGTTCTTTCTTTTTCTCATGAACATGCACAAAAACCAGGAAAAAAGTTGGTACTGATAATATAGACAAGGCAGGCATAGTCACATAATGATGCTGCATAAAAGTGTCGCACCTGTGTTGCTACCATGATTTATTGCATACATAAACTGTTTGAGCATACAAACACAGAAAACATAATCAGCTTCTGAGAATTAACTCTAAAGGAATTATGAGTCTGTTACAACTCTACAGCCCTATCCAGCTTTCTTAATAGGTCTGTCCACATGCATAATGTCTCAAGAATCTGCTTGGTTACAGTGGTTATAGTATGTAACGTCTTGATCCTAAGAGCTGGTTAGACCAAATTATCAGTTCAATGGAGCTTGAAAAAATGCTTCCAGAGCGTTAGACCCACCCGATTACAGCAGTCTATAATTGTGTATTATCTAGTGACATCTCTAGCAGTCATACCTCATGTTACTAGATGATGTAATCCTGGTGGTGTAGTTACTAAATCAAGTTAGAAAGAGGAGGTCAAGGTTTGGACTTTTTGGTTCATTCTCTAGATGCTCAACAAACGAAGTGTAGCTCATAGAAATGAAATAAACACGCGTGTGGCAGCATACTGACTTTCATGTATGGAATAGCAAAACACTATGTGTTCTACCAATCAGCATTCAGCCCTGTAATTGGAAAAGTCCCACCTCACTACCAAGAAACGCATTCAGCACAGCACCCAGCGATTTTGATTGGTCAGCGCAAAAAAACCACACTGTGCACTGACATGGTGATTGGGATCACCACCAACATTTAATCATCTGTTCCTTGTCATACGTCACACCTTTCCTGAAAATTTCTCCAGAATCTGTTTAGCAGTTTTTGTGTAATCTTGCTAACTAACAGACACACAAATGCAGGTGAAAACATCTCTTTGCATGAAAAAGGGCCAGTTTGACTTACATATTAACAAGTCTGGGGTGGCCCCAAACTTTTCATTACTAGGTGGAACAACGCCCTCACTGGCTGTCACTCACATATCATTTGAAACTACTGTATAAATATGGTGCTGAATGCATTTTTTTTTATCTTTAACAAGGAAGGTGGAAGAAATTGTACAACTGCAACAGGGTTGTTGTGTGATTTAATGCGTCTTTTCACACCACTTTGAACCCTTTGTGTCATTTGAAATGCACCAATCAGAGTTTCACCGTCTATGGATGCCATGACAGACAGGCAATCAATTCACAAGACCTCAAATCTCCACTTGTCTGTGCTGAATTGTCCCAATCACAGACACTACTATGCAGAGTCAGCAGCAGACATGTAATCCTACACCTGTGACAGTAATAAAAGGCTCCTTCCATCCTATCACCCACCTTTCCCGTCAATTACCGCTCCGCAGATGGAAGGAAAACTGTACAAGTCAGCAGTTTGAGATTCACCTGTATGTGATCGTTTTCTAAGGTTTTTGATTGCAAAATAATATGAAAAGCTTGAAATTGTGGGTTTTGAAGATGGTTTCCTGTGGGATATGAGCACATAAATGGTTGCTTTAGTCTCTTAACTAATTAACAAGGCAGTTAAAAAAGATTCAGAGCATTGACTGAGAAAAAAGCAGGAAGCATTTATGCAAGCAAATAATGAAAAAAGTGACAAAAATGGGATTTTGCAGTAGTACAATATTTGATGAAATAAAGGGGGGAAAAAATCATGTATTTCATTAATACAGACCTGCATGTTGAGTGCGAAAGGAGTCATACTGAAGGGCAAAGTCGGGAGTTTTAATTAACTTGCACAATCATGAGGCTTTCTGAGAAGAGAAAAATAAAGTTTAAATAAAGAATATGAAAGTCTTAGTTTAAGTCTACAAACATGTTTCTCTGTTGCAAAGCCACAAAAGTGCAAAAGTTAGATGACTACTTAGTAAAAAGCTATTTATAATTATTTGTATCATAAATTGCACATTTTTTGGCAGATGAATTTGTAAGAAGATGGAGAGTTAAGTACTGTGTACTATAGAGGCCCACAAACAAATGAAAAACACTTGGGACTATGTAATTTACTGGATTTATACCACTGTCTATTACTCATCTGCCAAGAAATAATATGAATATAGCGTAAATTCTGTTGCTACTTTAGTGTACCCAAATATGTGTCACCACATTTGGTATTTTTGTATTGTAAACTGAGTAATTTTGCTTTAATCCACACTTTGAATAGTGTAGCTATACCCTAAACATGTATTGTTAAGTTAATGCTAATTTGATTATTAGTCCTGTGTAAATTTTAAGTTTGGTGTATGAGAGGTAAAGCGGAACCTTTGTCATGAGTGTGTTTTCCCCTGGGTTGATTTGGTTGGACAACTTCCTGTACCTGCTAGATGTGATCTGGAGAAAGACACGAGCAGCCCTGTGTTCTGTGCTGTAACACACAACTCATATTTTACACACCCTCATCTCACCTTTTTGTTGTTGTGAGTCACCTGCCCGGGACCCGTAACACCACTGCAGTAGAATTTAGGCTGCATTCATGTGTGTGGTACAGTATATTACATTACATTAGAAAATTTAAACTACACTACAGATTACGATCAAATACAATTACTGCTGTGGTATATGGAGTCTGTCATTCTTGAAGAAGTAACTGCATGGGTGGTTTGTTCACGTACTATAGTACAACCCAAGGTTATGTTTTAGAGTGAAGTGACCTATAGCAGTGACAGAGTAAATGGCATCTCACACTAACATTTTATAAGAGGCACAAACTGTTTGAAAGAGGCAGCAAGGACATTATGGCATCACAAACAAGGCACAAAAATGTTACATGGGAGACTATGATTCATATTCCATGTTGTGTATTTTTTTGGCTTTGTGCTTGTTTGTTTTCTGTGTTTCATGCATAAACCTCACCCAGACCCTCATGTCCCTAAACCTCTGCAAGTAGAAAGTAAAACAAATGGTTTGAAATGAAATTGAAACTTACTGTATGTTGAAAATGTCACAACTAGCACATGTGGTCGCCTTGGAAATGTAGTGGTAGAGAACAATGTTGGGGCGAGGGTACACCAGCAGGAAACACTGCTTTGTGTGATGATTGACTTTAGGAGCCAACTAATAAACACCTGATGTAAAAATATGATGATAAAATGTCCTAATCCACCATTCCACCAAAATAATAATAATACAATAAAAGTAATAATAATTGCCATGTCTGATACTTCACTGTTATTTTGTGGCCCTTGTGTAATGATAAGTGTAAATGTAATCCTGACTGACATTTCACTCATAAAAAAAGGCTTGAATTCTCTCTAATACAGTTGTATTTCCCCCTCGTCACTAAGTTAAATTATAGCATTATGAAGAGATCTGTGTGATTACCATCTACTAGCAGAGCATCTAAATAACTACAGTACCATCATCACCACCCATTAATTTAATTTATGATTGAAAGTCCATTGGAGGGTTATCATGAAAGATTCACTTTTGTCAAAATAATAATTTTGTTTCAAATACTTATTTAAACTTTACCCATTACAGACAGAAACAACAAAAAATGTTTTTAAATATTACAAGAACCTCAACTGATTTCCATTACAATACCAGCTCAACTTCATCTAATGAAGCAGCCAGAGCCTACAGCAAAAGTTGCAGCAACAAGCCACCTTGTTGACAGACCATAATCAGTGTGTGTGTGAGACAAAGTATAATAACACCAGAACTCAGTAGTCATATTTTCTCACATTGCCTTCAATCTGGTTACAAATGTAGCTGTCGTTTAATCAGATGTACACAAGATTTTCAACCCAGCACCTGTTATATTGCTGCAGAACGATAGTACTGATATTGTACATCCTTTCTTCCTGTAACTTTCACCTTCTGCATCACACACCTCATCCATCAATTACAATAGGACATCCCATTAACCCATTGATTATTCAAATACAGAATCCCTCCTGGAAGATTCTTTGCCTTTCATGGCAGAAGGGGTCAATGAACAAGAGCTGGACAGAAACAAACTCTCATGTAAATGTGTGAGTATCGCTTCTGAGTTTTCGCACTACGGGGATGACTGATGACTGTTTTTCTGCCCGACTGCCACAGTGGGTTAAGACAAGGGGCTTTATGATGCATGGACATCCTTCGTTACTAATTAACCTTCATACCACACTAATTAATTAGATTCCAGCAAGGTCAAGCTTTCTAAATGGGACAATTAAGTGGCTTCCTCATATAGTATTGCACAGTACAGACCCTATCAAACATAACAAAGAAAACAGACAGTGTGCAGTGTCCAGTTTTGTAATATTTAACTCTTTTCCTTTGTTTGATTTGTTTTGAACATTTGATTCTTAAAAATTATGCCTTAAACCAGGTTTTCATCAAGTTTTAAACCAAAAGATTCTAGTCTCTATAGTCCAGAAGTCATGATCTCATAAATGCTTCAAGAAAGAAAATAAATGTGCAATTTAACAGTAAGTAAAAGCACTGATATAATATTAGTGTTAAATATCTTTGAGTGATCAAAATATAATGAGAGTGGTTAAGGCAAACCCTGGTATGAGTTTACAACAGAATGAAAAGGGGAAAGAAGTCTGCATCAACACAAAAGGTTCTGTGAAGTAAAATATTCAAATGCAGGAAGAAATATTGCGGCGATACAAGGAAGCTGTTCAATTAAGAATACTTTAGCAACACATTAGTGCTTTTTATAACATCAATGGTGTGCAGTCGTAAAGTAACAGCCATTAACACACATTTTCTTTGAAACGCTGAGATCCTTTACAAAAAAGATCTGGATATTAAGCTTGCATGAGCACACACACATTTCCTCTTGCTGAATGTAATGGACCAGTTGGACAGGACAGCTTGCTTATTCTCAGGAAAAAAAAAAAAAAACTTGTTAAATAATGTCAGGAGACAATTCTAAGTGCATAAAATAGCATGCACACACCCCTTTGCATACTCATATGCATATGTAGAAACATATGTGTATGTAAACAATGTGTGTTTATCCTTTTCACACTTGCAGACAGTACACATACACAACCATATGAGCACACAGACACAGGCAGTGGAGAAGGTATCATTTAAAAGACTATTCCCTCTGTGCACTAGAGCCCATATCTGACTAACAGTGTGGAACCAGCCAAATGTGGCAGCCAACTGTTTCCCATCCTCAGGCTATCCCTGGACTTGGCCTGAGTACAGCAAATTGTATCATTGTCGTATGTGCATGGGTTCTCAGTGTGAATATTGTAGAGGAGCTTGAGAGGCAGACAACACTGGGTTTGTAAGATAACATAATTTTGCAGACTAGACCAAAGCTGTTGCTCTACACACCAGCCTGTTTCATAATATTCACTTATTAGGTGTAATTCCAGCTTTTATTTTAATAATATGTTTTTTTTAACTCTATGAGAAATAATAGCAATAAAAGTCAGATTATGTTACATTGATTTTATTGCTCAGCTCAGATATAACCTTGATGTGTTTCTTTCCTTTGTTAAAGTCCTGGTGAGTTCTTCTGTCCAGGTGTGTTTGAATGAATCTAAATCACTAGTAGCATGAATAAGTTAATATGTGGTTTTATACAGTATGTGTGTGTGCACGTGCAAGCATGCACACACATGTCTCTGTGTGTGTACTCCAGACACCTAACTGTGCATTTGACAGAGATTAATAAGCAGGAAATCCAACCTGGGACTACCGTGGGGCTTCAGACTCTGTCTTTTACTAAACCACACATAAATAAAGCCACGGGGTGCCATTTGGTTGCAAAGACAAAAGGCTCTTCACATGCTACTGGCACACTGGAAATTAAGCTCTGGTAGAACTGTAACAATGACTGTGAGTTGTTTTAAAGAAAC
The DNA here is from genome assembly GCA_029823295.1 of Pseudamia nigra. Taxonomy (NCBI): domain Eukaryota; kingdom Metazoa; phylum Chordata; class Actinopteri; order Kurtiformes; family Apogonidae; genus Pseudamia; species Pseudamia nigra. The sequence goes on along the minus strand of JAQQAE010003626.1, from coordinate 9,375 downwards.
AAGACAGACAAAAGTAAAATAAATATTACTATTCATACTTAGTCTTTACTTATTCTTACTTACATAAATGTTAATGTTTTTAAAGATACATAGCAAGACACAACTTAATGGCACTGGCTTTGTATTCTGTAACAAGACACAGAGCCCCACTATGCTCCATTCAGCCATTTTTTCAAAGATATAGCTGTCGGCAACCATACTTAGGATTCTATAATATTTAGGTCATTTTAAAAAGTCTATAAAGCATCTGTAACCATGTGAAAACCTAGGAGAGTAGAGATAAAGAGGCAGGGAGTGTGTGTGAGTGTTAACAACAGAGAAGAAAGGGTAATTAAAGAACACTGTATTGTATTCATTCATCCACCCAGCTACACAATGCTTAGGCACACAGAAACAAAATGCTACATCTTCAGGTATAATTTATTAGAGAGTGATAGTAGATAATATGGATGCCCTGCCTCACACAGAAAACAATGTGTTATCCAGTTACCATTACACAAAGCTGGCTCTGCAAAGGGCTTAGATTAATGATGCACCTGTTTAGTCTATATGGAGTACACTTTAAAAGCCGTTGGCTTGCATGTATTAGAACTTATTAAATGACCAGTGGTGTTAGAGAGGAAATGAGAGATAGGGGTAGATTACAAAAGAGGAAAAGTGGACAAGAGAGAAAAGAAGAAAATAGGAAGACATTGAAGGGAGGAATAAAAGGGGAGTTTAGCAGGAGCACAAGAAATGGAAGAAAGAGATCAAATGGGAGCGGAGATAGATGAAGTGGAGGATAGCAAATCGTTCATTAGACAGTGGAATACTCCCAAGTGCTCCCCGAAAGCACACTAAATTAATCAGATATATGTACATAGAACCCACAATTCATATGTTATTATCACGGAGACCATTGTCTTGGGTTTACTATAAATTAATGTCCATTACATAGCAGGACTCAGAATAGACAATGAAAAGCATAAAATAGGGGGTCATTTATCTTCTATAAGAAGACATTACGGTCTTTGTCATTAAAACACAGAAAAGCAGTTAAGTTTTCTCTGTTAACTGCTACTATGTATGCAAAGTGAGAGTGAACAGCACATACTGTACAAGGACAAGTCAACAGTAAACAAAAATATGACATTTGAGGCATGAGCATGTCGGCAGAGTCTGACTGGAATACATTAAAGTGGTGTGAATCGATGAAAAGAAGAAAGACAAGACGTTTGGACTCTGAGTGTCCCCACTGGTGGCTATGGAAACACCTGATGGGTACTTGCTGACTGGAGTCACAAGTGAAAAGCAGGTTACAGAGGAATCATAATACCAATGCATGCTTATATGACTGGTTATGACACAACTTATGTACTGACCTACAGGGTACTTGTACAGGGTATTTGTATGTAGTCTGATATGACCTACGATGTAGCTCAATTTAGTCTCCTTCTCTAGGGGCTGAGGGTAACTAGATGGACATGTACCAGGCCAATGAGGACAATTTGTTCCAGATGACATTTGGAGTAAGGTAATCATCTTATATGTTCACCTTCTTTTGTCAATAAAACAAAAACCGTGCAGTTCTCATCTTCTAGTCAAAGCATAGCCTTGTGACCTGTTCACAAAATTATTGTGCTCCAATACATACTCACATGGCCTTTACCTTGGGCTCTAGGAAATGTACAGTACCAGTCAACGATCTGGACACACCTTATCCTTAAGTAACTTTTTTCTTTATTATCCCCCATTGACTATGAAAGAAGTCAGCAGGCGATATACAGTAGCACTGGGGTCCGTCTGCACATCAGTCCGTCCATCTGTCCGTCCAGCCGTCCTGTCTGGAACCATATCTTCTACAGTTTCCATCCAATTTGGACAAAATTTTGCAGAGTGGACCACAATGGCATTCTCTCAGGGTACCTTTTTTCATTTTGGCAATAATTTGGAATTTTAGGACCTAAGGGCCCAAAATCTTACAAAAAAATTTTTGGAGCCTCATCATAAATAACCTGTTGTAACTCATCAGTTTTTCATCCAATCTGCACCAAACTTTACATGTAGGATAAAGGTCCCATTCTGAACACAACCATATGGCATCTAGAAAATTTGCAATCTCTGAAGAAACTGCATGGGATTGCTGAGTCAAAATAGTTGAACTTGCTGGAAAAGTACAAGAGTTAAATTAACTATCCAGTGGAGTAGTAATCAAAGAAGCAAAGAACTGTCATTGCCATGGTAACCACACATTCTGTTCTCCATCCATTTCCTATGGGGAAAAAATTGTCAATTTTTTTTTTTAATATTAGCATTCCCATATTTAAAAAAATATATGGGAGCGCTAATATTAGCCATTAGCTTACTGATGTGGCAAAACTTCGCCATGCAGTGTCAAAGCCATATTACGGTGTTGTTAGTGTAAACACTTACCCACAGCTACAGTCGAGGGTATCTTAGGTAAAACTATGCCCATATTGAAATAGTAATAGAAGATACGAATGTCTGAATCTGTCCAACTTCACTAGCGAACTGTTACCATAGCGACATGTCGATCAAACCCCAGCACAGCAGTGATTTGTTTGATTATTTGCAGTAATATCTTAATAAAAGTTAAGATCAAAAAGTTAAAGATGAACTACCACATTACTTATTAGAGGGTTCAATATGTTTGAGAGCATAATGACTCGTGACAAATATTTATTCACTTAGTATTTTCAGATACTCTATGGGAAGAAGATATTTCCCCATAGAGATATTGTCATATCTCTATGGGGAAAAAAAAAAAACTTCTTGGAGCCGGATGAACGCTGCCAAGCGGTGGTATTACAACTTAAAATTACTTCTGCATCGGCCTCACTGAACAGCCCTGATCATTGCCCACTGGTCTGAACACATGTGTACAACAACATTTAATAAGTCACAGCACCACCTACTGTTAACAGGAAGTCAGCCTCGTGGCACTGATCTCATTTTATTGATGTGAAATTTGCAGGGTGAGTTCAGTGTCCAGCAGTACGACAGCGGAGCGACCCGTGAGCCGCTGCCCAGATGCTGTTGTGCAGGAGTGTGAGGGCCGGTTCACTGCTGCTTTCAGCTTTAATTATTTTGCGTTCTTTTTACATTGTTAATTTTCATGAATATACTGCTTATTTTTTTACTTCTATTCATTGTTCAGTTTTTGTTGCTGGTCAGAAAATAACAGTTTGGGTGAACAACAGCCTTGGAGCAGGTATGCGCTCTCTGACTGCTAGCAGTTGATCTTCCTTAACATGAAGTTGGTCCCCCTTTAAATATTGTTGGTTATGCGGGGGATATTGCTAACTATGTTTGCTTGTTTTCATTATTTTCTATATTTTACATTAAGCAAGGCAAGACAATTTTATTTATACATTTCAATCACAGGAGTAGCTCAATGTGCTTTACATGAAAACAAAAAAAAATGACAAAACAATTGAATTTGGTGCATTAAAAATGTGATTAAAAATAAAATAAAGAATGCAATAAAATCCATTAAAACAAAGTACACAAACAGAGAGATAAAGAAAACAAAAGCTAGAAAATAAACTATGAATGCCATTTAAAATAATAATTTACATTAAAGTTATTACCAAACAAACAGTGCAGATAAAAGTTTAAAATGTCAGTGCTTTAAAGAGCTCACCTGTAGGCACATGAAAAGAGAAAAGTTTTTAACCTGGATTTAAAAATATGAACATTTGGCACTGACCTCAGTTCTCCTAACCCCTTCACATATCATGTTCACTACACTGGACAGGACCATGGTGACAATAAATTTATAATAATTAAAAATTTATGGCAAGAAGAAAAGCAAAAAGCAATATGACTGTGAGTATTTTGACATACATAAACAAAATAATCAGGAAAAAGTAGTGACTTAAGAAGCAAAAAGCACAAAATAGTAAGGACAATGAATAAAAGTGAACAAAATCAGAAGACAAATGAAGAAAGCTATAAGAAAATGAATCAATTAGAAGTTAAAAAAAGGAACAAAAAAGATGAAAAATATTAAAAGTCAAACAATGCTTTTAAAAATCAACAACAACAACAAACAAACAAAACTTTCAAATTGCATGGTTGAGTCTTACTCATATATTATGAAATAGTAATTAAAGCATACTTATGATTCTATTTTTAACCACTACCTTGCTCAAAATATATGGCATTATTTTAAAGATTGAAAAGAATCATATTGGCTAAAAATGTCACCCCATTTTTTCCATAATTTATGCATGAAAGGGTTAAGACTGAAAACATCCAAATAGTGAAAGAGCACATATGGAGTTATGTCGTAAACAAAAAAGTGTCAAACAACTCAAAGCATGTTTTAGATTTTAAATTATTCAAAGTAGCCACATTTAGTTTTGATGACAACTCTGAACACTCATAGTATTCATCAGATTCATAACATCTGCACGAGACTGATGGTCTAAAGCACCTTAAAGACCTTAAAGAGACACAAGGCACTGTATGAATCTGATAAGAGAAGGGAGGGTAAATGTGAACAATCTAGAACCTAAAACATGTTCTGGATTCTTTAACTCTTTACTACATGAACCTACATGTGTTCTTTCACAGTTTGGATGTCTTCAGTATTAATGTACAATGCTGAAACTGATTAAAAAATAGTTCAAAATAACTTCAGAGGGAGAATTCACATTGTTTTCTGGGGCCAAGCCTAATGAGACTTAATGGACTGTGCATGATGACATTAAAATAATCCCCTCGCAGACATGTAATGACTACTACTTAAGTCAAATAAATAAATAAAATAAAACAAATAAAAATGTTGCCATATGTAACTTGAAACCTCAAGAATTGCAAAAAAGAAATTCTGGAGCAAAAACTTTGTTCACACTGCCCAGTACCACTTAGCTTATCACTTAGCACTTACCTCAGTGGTTTTAATAGTCACATCACGTGCGTTGTGTGGCTTTGCAGATTTCTCCATCAGTAACCACTGAGAGGACCTTTACTGCTGCAGTTCAGAGTGACAAAGCCGTCTCTTTATATAGTTCACGTAGTTAAATTCTCTTTGTTTGCACATCATAATATGAACCATCGTGTACTCATTCTTAACCAACACTGCATTTCACTTTTATTAGGAACACTGTAATTTATTGTGATATGAAAATTATACATTGAATATTCAATCTACCAAATACAGGCAGTCTACATTTCATTTATCTTACCAAGAAATAAGAGACTTCTATACAGACTATTAAGATATGACTGATAGGGAGCAGTGACAATGATCCTGCCACTATGACAACCTGCTTTCATTACTGTATCAAATGACCCCCTGGGCTATATTACCACCACCTAGTGTCACCAATTACTAAACAAAGATAAGTTGTAATATCGCAAAAGTGCATTTATACTGTGTGTTGTCAAATGTTAATGCTGCATAGAGGTCATTTGGGCACACTTTGAGTCTGCACCGGGGCATTTGATGGACTGAAATGCAGCAAATTGCACACTGAATGAATGGTGTAGAAGTGTTGCAGCAAGACAAGTAGGGCCATTATTATTAGTCATAAAACAGAGATTAGAGGCTTAGATGTATCCTTCTGGGCCATGGTTCCGCCTGTGGTTTTTCAAGTTGAAGCATGTATTTTATTTTCCTGTGTATAAAATGCAGTGGCTGTCTACTGTGTATCAAATACTAGGCCTTTATATAAAAAAGTAATAACAGTTTTAATGCAAATTTAACTTTTTGTCAGAATTTTAAATAATTTTTATTCCATTGGTGTGCTTTGTTATGATATTAAATCATTTTATTATCACCACACCAATTATGTACTCCTTCGGATTTCATAAATAATTTGAACTGAGGCTGAAATTGTGGATTATGTCTATAACACTAAAGATCGAACTAGATGGATGAGTGAACCAGTGCCTAGGACTGCTCCCTGGCCTCCCTCATGAACCTGAAATGACAAATATACAGTCTGGCTAATCGCCAGAGGAGTGCACTTGCTATTACACACTGCACGGCCCCAGAGGGAGAGACTGAGAGAAAGAATGGATAATTTGCTGATCTGGACACATTCTTTCTCCCCTCTCTTCTGCTGTGCGTGCACACGTGTGCATGTATGTGTGTGTGTGTGCATGTGTAGACGAAAGGATGTGAGAGTGTGCACATGTGCAGCAGAGGGAAGAGAGAGAAACAGAATAAATGACTGTAATAAATGAAGATGAACATTCCAAGACCTCTGCTCTCTTCCTGTGTTTTTCTCAATTTTTCTCTCCCCCACTGCCAAATATGTATTGATTTCCATGCATATTTATAATCTGCGCAGAACTGTTGGGTCTCCAGTGTTTTCAAAGGTGATAGGCTTGCTCTGTGGAGCAGAATCAACAATATCGAACACATACAGAATATCCGATCCCTCCTCTAAGCTCTGATGATATACAGCCTTCATTGCCAAGCACTAGTTTGTTCAGTCATTGTGTGCCTTGGGTGTGGTGCAAGGTTAGATTAAGCCTTTATGTTAAGATTAAACATTGCTATTTATTCTGTTTTCTATTTTATGTTTTATTCTCTTAAGCAAACAAAAATGGAAATGCATATTATATTTTCTAAATTTTGTACTTCTTCATTACCTCCCCCATCTTCATTGATTTGATGATATGTCTGCATATTTTTGTCTTTAAATTGATGACACAGCAAGCTCCAGTGACATCCAACCTAATTTTTTCCAGATTAATTCTGGAACTATGAATTTAAAATTGAAATGAATTGAATCACAAATTGAATAAAGGGGGTAAAACAGAACTTAAAAAATGTGCTATGCTCCTTATCATTGCATTAATTTAATCCTTTACTTTGCAACCTGACATTGCAAGAAAATCTGACCATCATTTATTCCTTCTCAATAGGCTCTTAGAGGATGGACCTCTCAGAAGGGAGGCACGGGATGAAGACAAGAGACAGGTTTTCTAAGTGGCTCTTCATGTGCCTGCTGACAGGCTTGACCTTGCTCTGATAGCTTTGGGACTGTGTTGGTTGTCTGTGTGTGTACACCATACTGGCTGTTGCTTGTGTATTTGGTGTATTGTAACGCTGTACTATGTTTACAAATGTGCAACAGAGATATATATGTTTATAGCTGTATATGAGGCATGAATGGTGTCTGAGTTTTCAGATAGTGGCCACTTTTTAAGTGTAAGAAAGTCACATACAGTATATGTATGCAGCATGCTGTAATTGTAATATATGTGTCAACTTCATAATGTATATGATTTAAAAAGAGCATAAATTCGGAGACATCCCTTCACATACTGTACATGCATGGCACATAACAAAGATGTGTTTTGGGGGTGTTCAGTCTTCCATAGAGTGATTAAATGCTAGGTGGAGCACAAAAGCACTAATGGTTAGGGGGAGATTTCCCCAGGTGCCTTGTCCTCCCACTCAATGATTCAAAAAAATGACAGGTGATGGAAGACTACTTCACAAATACTTTGTAACATGTACAAAATGTATCATAACTCAGACCCTAGATAAACTCCTCACCATCTACTGCAAGAGCAACAAGGGATATAGACAATATTAACATATAAGAAAGCACGAAAAGTGTCTTGCTCTTTCACTTGAGTCTTATAAATTATCATGTGGTGAAGTCAAGAATTTTCCTTAAATTTGCAGTAAAAATGCTGCCTCTTTATTTCTTTTTTATTTTCTGTTTATGCACAATGATCACTCCCACTTTCCATGCGGCACAAGTTGCCTGCTGGATCACAAATAGCTCATGAATATTTCATGTTACAAATCCTGCTTGTAGGTCTCTTCCTTAAACTAAGCATAGAGAATTTTTTCCCCCCAAAAAGATGAATATGACAACATGACAGTGTTAAGCAATGCATAGACATTATAACAGACAAAACAATGAATAAACAAGAAGGAAAATATTTATGAATGAAGGGGGCCTTGAATCAGTTGTAAATCACAATCACAGATGCAAGTAATAATAGATGAAGCATTATAAGATGAAAAAAGTGTTGAGTTTCTTTGATTGAACAACCCTTTAGCTTAATTAATATGAGTGTGCAGTGTGATTGTGTGAGTATGAGTGTGATTAAAACACTTTTCTTCTTGTATAGGTGTGTTAGTTGTATATGTTGAATACATCAGCCACATGCTTTCCCAACTGAATTATCAATCTCTTGTCCAAATATTTTCACTTCGCAATTTGACAAGTACTCTTGTCTTCCAGGTATCACAATATTGAGACAGCAGCCTGTCGTTCCATAGCATTCAAATGTTTTGGGGGCTCCTGCAGCAATAGATGAGATCACAGCACATCTGAGAAGCAAAACCCAGAAAGTAGATGTGTGAAATGTGTATCACCAAAATCAACAATAATTTCACCAGTCATGTAAAGATTTATATAGACCAGCAACGGTGTAACAAACACCTGAAATCCTTGGTTCTTATACCTACAGTTCAGGTACAAAAGATCCCACCAAAAAGTAAAAAAAAAACGACCTCGGATAGAGCAACGCCGTTAGGAAAGTGAAATGTGTCGCAGTAGATGACATGTCACAATAATATGGATGATTGAAATGAAAACACAAAGACACACTTTTCAACCATGTGAACATCAACTAGCGATGAGGGGCAATACAAGAATCCTATACTGTATTTAACTGTTACCTGGGGTTAGCTTGCCATTCTCAGCAAGGGACTTTCCAACAGTCCCCCCGTTGGTGACTAACTGTACAGTATATGTCTTTTGAAGACACAGTCTCCACCATGGTTGGAAATCCTTATTTGTGCAGTAACATTATCCCTGTGAAAAGTGACTAGCGCTATTGCCATCGACTGCTTTGTCAGGTGCAGCATTTTCATACAGTGATGACTGAGTAACCTGACCAAATTTAGCAATATTTAGACCTGGAAAGAACAGTGAAATGTGACACAATAAATATCACAATAAGTATCAGATTTTATTTTATTTTTATTACTTTATTATTACTTATTACTTATTTTACTACAATTGTACAGTAGATAAGAGAGTAGTATTGTACTATTACCACTGTAAATATTGTTAACAGTTTATCAAGAGCAAAGTGTTGAGACAATGTACCTACCTGGGAGCAAGCAAGCACGTTAAAAGCAAGAAGAGAAAATCATGAGGAGTGTCTTTTATATACAGTATATTATGTTCTAAGCCTAAATGACAGACATCTGTTGATTTTGTTTATATCCTTTATAAATAACATAACTAGTAATGCAACTCTCCGTGTGTTGTTGATGTTGGTTACAATGCACAAAAGTGCTGTCACACAAATATGTTTAAACTGCTGTGCATAAGCCCATTGTACAATTATTTTCCGTTCACCCATCCATTTTCTACCCTGTAATCCTCG
>JAQQAE010003625.1:0-19911 GCA_029823295.1 Pseudamia nigra | reverse complement strand
AAACCTCTCTTATCTTTTTAAATGGGTGAACTTGCACATTTTTACATTTCCCAATACTTATTGTCCCCACTGTATTTTGTCAAATTACAGGTGATTGTTCCTGATGAGCCATGGAGATGAATGGAGTTTCGGACATAGGCTTCTGCCAATGTTTGGACCATTCGGCGTCTCCATTACCCGGAAGTTGAACCAAATTTCATCCACCATTTTTTACAACGGAAATCTATGGAAGTGTCACTACTCTGTTTTCTCTACTGCTCTGCCCAACCCTAACCCCTAACCCTACCCCTTAACCCCTAACTCCTAACCCTAATGCCTCTGTGGTGACTCCATTTATTTTCCAAATTTGATCTTTAAACGTGCATAAAGCCTGGCTAGTCTTCCTTTGGTCTTGTTTGATTTTTGCTCTTGTGATGTTTGCTCACTAGTGTGAAGTGGAGCAGTGCTGTGAACTTCCTGTAGGCACACAGGGCCTCCTCTGTGTCTGAAACCAGAGAGGGGAGCATTCCTCTGCCCAGGCCTCAAATAAAGACCCAGATTCTTGCAGAAATGATCCCTGCACCCCCGCTGGGAATGCAAACCTATCCTGGACAAGTTGCCTCCCTCAAGGTGGACAATCAGTGTCTTTGTCAAGCCAAGGTGATGCCATCATGCCAAGAGACCCAGAGCTGGTCTGAGTCGGCAGCACCTCCTCAGTCCAGATTCTGAGCCCAGACAAGAGGCAGGATTATTTCACATAGAACAAGTCGCATCAACCTGGACATAATGGCAGGGATTGGAAAGAGCAACAGAAAGGATCCTTTCCAGAATAGCAGCATCTGTGGATTATCACAGCTACTTATGTGGTGGACTGTGGACTTCAACATTTGGATCACGTTTCTAGGCTGAAGAATCACCTGCTCTTTGGAATTACCTGACAACAGCGAAGCATCTCCTCAGGTAAAGCACATTCTGTTTGGTTCTGACTCAGTAAAGGCTTGTCAAGTTTAATGACTATATTATATGAGCAGCATGTTTTCTGTTATTTCAGGGCAAGGTTGTCTCTTTATTGAAACACTGGTGACATTCACTGATTCACTGTGCTGTGTTCTGGTTTTATGAGGGGATCAAATCCAACAGAAATAGAAAATAGGAACCAAATAATCCCAAAATTAACAAAAATAGTCAAGAAAAAACAAAGGAAAATGAACAAACATGAGCAAAGCAATCAAGATAAGACCAACAATGAACGATAGTCAGTAGTATTCAATAGTTTTAGACCAAAATGTTAAAGTTACCTGTCGAAAGTCACTTAAAAAGTTCAGAGGGTGTAAAATAGCTTAAAATTATGCTTTCGTGTCTGTTCTGTGGAAAACATACTGTGTTAGCTGTGTTTTTTATCTAATCTGGGGTCATGAGGGGTCAAAGTGGAAACTTTCACTGCTCCACCAATTTTACAAAACAGTTTCAGGAATTCAGTTAATTTTATTAATGTATTTTTCTTTTGTTTTAATTTTATTGTTGATTTTTTAAATTTTTCTTATTTTTTTCCCCTTTTGGTTAATTTGTTATTTTTTACTGTTTTAACTGTTATTTAACTGTTTTGCTCATTTTGTGGATATTTGCTTCCTTATTTTAGTTTGTTGACAGAAACCAACCATATGAACGCGTCCGCTACAGCCAAACTGCCATTCTGTTCTGTGTTCCTCTTTTTGTCATGTAGATAATCTGGTTCAACACTCTCCACCTGCACAATTTTAAAGAGGATTAAAGCCGGTGGCAGTCAGGGAGTCAGTCAGGGAATTAGGCAACGTTAGACCACTTAACATGCTTTATTTCAGCATTCAAAATAATTAAAAACATCTCCATTTATTTTACACATACAACATAGGTACAGATCCACATGGTGTCTGTGTGCTCTCACAAACTCTTTTTGTAATGGCTCTCTTCCTGTATCATTGATCATTTCTACTGGATGGCGATCCATTTTTTGTTTTTTGTTTTTTTGGAGAAAGAACAATCTCTCTGAGCACCAGAAACAAAGTGAAACAGATGTGTGGACAGGATTCAGATGGGTTGAAATGGAAAAAACACAAGATAATATATCCACTGTCACTCAAACGCTGATGAACCAAGACTGGGAATAGAAGTGGTTTGTTTGTAGACACTAAGCAAACAAAGCTTTAAGGTCTTTAGCACCAAGAAGATCCTGTCAAACCAGAACAACCTTGCCATATCTATACATTACAGCCGCTCTGGACGACAAGGACACCATGAACAAAGAATAGCACCTTAAGATGTTTTACTTCTGCTTCAGTAAACCTCGACTACCCCACTGACCCACCGACCCACCGACACCACACGCTTTGCTTCACTGGGCCCTTTTTTAGTTAAAGCTGGAATCTGTTGCTTTACTGAGGTAGCCATTTCTTTCAAAAAAGAGGTTTCAACCCATGTTTCTCTGCTGGTGGTTTTAATGTCACTTTTTTAAGAGTTTTGAGGGAGAAATGGAAAGGAAACAAACAAGAAAGTGAACACAATAACAGAGAAAAGGTACAAAATGAGCATATTTCAGGTGGAGGAAGAAGGGCAGAACAACAGGGCAGAACAACAGAGACAAACATGGCTGTTCGTTTCACCGTTTATTCATCAACACCTGAACGTGGTACAAAGCAATTGGGTTCTGTCTGTGGGACTGTCCTTTCATTCCTCTCACCACAGCCGAGTGGAAAATACAAAGTCACCTGTGTGTTTCGGTAAAGTCCAGAGGCCTGGTTTGGGCAGGATGACGATGGCAGGGGAATTACATTTTTACACTTTACAGAAGCATATATTATTTTCTTGTTGCCAGTGAAACAAAATGTCTTTTCTACAGGATCCTTGGTGTTGTGATGATAAAAAACAAAAAAAAAAAAAAAATCAAGAGTCAGACACAAAAAGAGTAGTGGTCCCAAACACGATCATGCAGACATCGCCACATCACCGTTGTCTTGTCGAAGTGCAAGTTTTTAGGCACCGTTGGAACAATGGCCGAATGGAATCGGGAGTGATTTGTCAGAAAAATGGCATTGAAAAAATGGTATGGTGGGGATTTTTTAAAGAGAGATGACTGCTAGAAAAAAATACAACACACACGCGCACACACACACACAACAATTTCAAGTCCAGATTTCTCTTTTTACAAGAAACAGACAGGTCCAACTTCAAAGCCAAACTCCTGGTCTGGAGCACCAACGTCCATAGGAGCAATGTCAATGATGGGCAGGCGAGATGTTTTCGTCGTCTTGTAGTCGATGACTGTCTTCCCCCATGTACCGGTGTGTGACTGCAGGGATGACACAACCAACGTTAACATGTACCACTGTGTTCAAAATGTACCTCTGTGTTCAACATGTAAAACTGTGTTCAACATGCAACTAAATACCAAAGCAACACCATTAATACAATCAGAATGGTAGATCAGTCCAATGATATGGTGTCATTACAAAAAGATACTATTTTAAAGTCCAGAAGAAGTATTTTGTTTTGAGTTTGTTGATAATTCTCAATTTGATTCATTTTGGAGATATGGAGCTGATTATGTTGCTGCTATTAGCATTTTAAAAATCAATAATGGTTGTTATATGACACTTTATTTTGCTCATGACATTCAGTTTTGCTATGTTTAGTCGTTCTTGTCAAATGAAAATCCCTAAAAAGGATAAATAAAAGTTCCTTCAATTCAATGTTTGGTTGATTTTGTTTTTTGTTCATTTTTGTGGATAACTGCACTCTTTATTTACTGAGCACTGATTCTACTCAAATTCACGAACACTAATGTTGGCCACAGTAATTGCAATGTGACTTTTTTACCCCAGTAAGACTAGCATACACCTATGGCATATTTGATTTGAGATGGTGTGGCATATCTGAGCATCCTTACCGAGCATCCGTCCTCCAGGACGCTGTAGGTGAAGCGGCTGTTGCCCTCGGCTCGGATCTCAATCTCGTTGGAGCCCTGGAGGAGCAGGGCCTTCTTGAGGTTGCCGGTGGTGGCGTCCATGTAACCGACGCTGTTCTTGCAGTGGTAGGTGATGTTCTGGGATGCCTCAGTGGACATGAGACGCAGGAAGGTGAGCTGGATGTTGACGTCTTCTGGCTGAGAGCCCGTGCTGCCGTACTCGATCTGTGAGACGAAGATGATGGAGGTGGAGTTAGTGAACGTACATGTGAGCCAAAGAAATGAAGAAAATGAGGAGAAAATCAAGGACAGGCGTTGACCACTGATTGTTGTATTAATTATGGTTTATTTTATTTGTCATTTTTTTTGTTGTTCATTTTCTTGTTTTTTTTTTTCATTTTTTCACTGCTATGTCAAGTTTTGTTTGTTTTGCAGATTGTTTTTAGTTTTTAATGTCTATTTTTTTTTTCATTTCTTTCATTAATTAGATCATTTTTTGATTTGTATTTATTTTTTATTTAAGTTATTTTTTGTTCATTCTTGCTAAATTGCTTGTGGTTCATTTTGTTGTGCATTCATTGTTGCACAATGCACTGTCTTTAACATTTAAAGGCAGAATGGTATCATATGTGGATTCACACACATGTATTTCTGACATATAGAGACAAAAACCATTCACACTCACATTCATACCTATGGACAGTTTAGAGCAGGTGTAGGCAACAAGGGCCGATGTCCTGCTTGTTTTCCAACTGCCTCTTCCTTAACCATTGTCTGCGCCCCACCCATTGCATCTTCCACCTTCTAATTGACTGAACACACTTGGTCCAGGTAATCAACAGTGAGTAGGACAGAGAGTGCTGTAAAACATGCAGGGACACCGGCCCTCAGGACCTGGAATTGCCCACCCCTGGTTTAGAGTGACCACTTAATCCCTGGTGCATGTTGTGGGAGGAAGCCGGAAAACCCAGAGACAGGGGGAGAACATGTAAACTCCACCCAGAAAAAACCCTGCTGGTCGGCGTCGGGATCGAACCCAGGACCTTCTAGCTGTAAGGCACAAGTGCAGGGGTCTCAAACTTGGGCCATCAAGGCCGAGACCCTGCAGGTTTTCTCTCTAACCAGTCACTAAAGCAGGTGATTTTACTGATAAGCAATCAGGAGGAGGAGCTAATCAGTAAAATCACCTGATTTAGTGACTGGATGGAGAGAAAATCTGCAGGGTTTTGGCCTCCATCTCACGAGTTTGACACCTGTGCACTAGTGCTACCCACTGTACCACCGTGTCACCCTAAGTCAGCAGGAAAAGGCTCCAGCTCCCTTCCCAACCCTTGTGAGGATTTAGTTGTAGAAAATGTATGTTTTGGTTCAGAGAAAATTACAGATTTATTTTGGTTCTTGAAAATGATTGGGAACCACTATGTTAGTGTAAGCTAATAAAAGCCTGGGTATTCTAACAGAACAGATTTATCTGAGAAAAGAGACATAGACGATGTGGAGGAAGTGGGTTGAATGTGTTACCTGGTAGCCATCGTTCATGGTCTCTCCAAACCAGACATGCTTCTTCTCCCTGATGTTCTTGCTCATATACCAGTTCTTCTTGGCAACCTCAGGCTGAGATGGTGAGATGCAGGTCTCTCCGGTGTTCATGTTGCAATAGACCTTGATGGCATCCTGAGTGCAGCCCTGGTCAGGGTCAATCCAGTACTCACCTGAGAACAAAAAATACACATGGAATTCAGGGACAAAAGTCAAGCCAGCATATATTGTCTCCTGCCCCCTATACCCTGCACCTACCATCCTACCTCCCACCCTTCAGCCACAGCCTTGCTGTAGCTTACTCACCACTCTTCCAGTCAGGATGGCACATCTTGAGGTCACGGCAGGTTCTGGCAGGGTTCTTGCGGGTGCCGTCAGGGCTGCGGATCTGCTCAATCTGCTGGCTCAGGCTCTTGAGGGTGCTGTCCACCTCCAGGTCACGGTCACGGAGAACGTTAGCATCATCGGCACGGTACATACGGAAAGGATCAGGGGCCTTCTCCTGAGGCTGGGCAATGAAGCCTAGGTCAAATCCACCACCAGGGGCACCTGGTGGTCCAGGAGGTCCAGGAGGTCCAGGAGGACCCTGGGATACACAAAATAGAGGACAAGATGTTTTAATGGTATATCAGAAACATTTGTGGTGATCTGTACTTTCACTCAAAAACACAACCAATTTAAATGGACTTTAGATTTCTATGAAGACGTACAGCAGGTCCCATCTCTCCAGAGCGTCCACGAGGTCCAGGAGGTCCGGTGGGTCCGGGCAGACCACTCATACCATCCTTACCAGCAGCACCAGCAGCTCCACCAGGGCCCTAAACACAGAAGTAAGGAAGAGAAAAAATCTCTAAATGTTAAAGTACCACAAAACTCTGGTAGAGATAACACAGTGAATATGAAAATGTAAAACATGTAAAACTCACTCTAGGTCCAGCAGGTCCAGCTGTTCCAGCAGGTCCCTGCTCACCAGAAGGTCCCTATGGGTTCAGGATTCAGAGGTTTAGTACACAGGGTGTATGGTTAGGATGTCTATGCATGCGTTTAAAGTGACTCACAGCAGGTCCAGGAGGTCCTTGCATTCCTGTGAATCCTCGGTGTCCCTTCATGCCTCTCTCTCCAGCCTCTCCGGCCTCTCCTTTGTCTCCACGAGCTCCAGGTGCTCCCTGAAGACACGAGGACAGCGTTGTCTTCCTTTGTCTTTTATTCAGTTACATATAGAAATTACCTGCAGTGCTAATGTTATCACTTACAGTGGTGCCACGAGGTCCAGCAGGGCCAGCGGGGCCGGCGGGGCCAGCAGGTCCCTGAAATGTAAAGATGAGTTCCATGAAAAGTTAATATATGTTATCACGTGCAGATATATTTTTAAAAAAGGCCAACATAGCTGGCGGGTTTTATGACTCACAGTCTCTCCACGGTCTCCACTCTTTCCAGCGGGTCCAACTGGACCAGGGGCACCAGGGGGCCCGGGGGCACCGGGGGCTCCAGCAGCACCAGACTCTCCACGGTCTCCCTGAAATATGAAATATGTAGATTTGGCCAGTATTACTATCTCCATTCTATTACTGTGGGCCTGCCCATAGAAAATACGATCACATAAAATCAAACATCTGTTGTTAAGGGTCAAGAAAATGTAGGTGTTCACTACAAGATGAGACTTCCTCATGATCATGAACACACAGTCTGTCCTTCAATTGGCGTAGAGATAAAGCCCTGGTTAACACTTGGCTGAACAGACTGAAGGACCGGGTTTTTAGTTTGTTGCTTGAACCGTCAAAGATACAGCAACTCTTACATATCTGCATATTAGTTCTCTGAAAGCTAACAACTAGCACATATGCTAGGGATGAACAGATACAAATAAAGATTGATTGATTGATTGATTGATATGATTAAAATGGATCAAATATAAGTTTTTATTACATATTGTGTTCTTTTGTACTGTAAATATAGTCTAAATACATAATTTTTTGAAATTGTGTAAATTATGCAAATTTAAGTAAAACTTAGAAGCTAATTTTATTCCGGCGTGTTTCTTTTGAGACCGCTTTCTGACGGAACTCACAGTCTATGGGAGCTGTTGTTTGTCTTCTCGCACTATAACAAACTCAAGCAAAACTCCGAGTTAGCTTTGTCAGTGTAACTGAGATAACTTCAGGTTCAATTTATGAAACAGTTCTTTGTGTGGTTCATGAAAGAAACTGATAACAATCCTTCCTTAGCAAAGTGTTTTATGTCATGCAGTTGTGTCTGCATTGATTCAATTTGAACTCACCTTGGGTCCAGCAGCTCCATCGCGTCCAGGTGCTCCCTCATTACCTGGGGCTCCCTAAAACAAACACACAATATGTTAATTGAATTAAAGGTGCATATACTCAAATACATAACCTTTTCTCAGAATTTCATCATGTTTCATCATACCTCACGTCCTGCCTCTCCAGGGGCTCCAGCAAGTCCGGAGGGTCCCATTGGTCCAGGAGGTCCACGCTCACCACCGGGGCCAAGTGGTCCCTGCTTTCCAACCTCTCCCTACAAGTGACCGATTCGGTCAGTTCAGGGTATTCAACTCAATTACCCTCCGAAATCATGTAATTTAAATCTTCTCATTCGTGCTCGTGATAATGCAGCTGGACAGTTTGAAGATTTGTAACTTTCTATGAAATCTGAAACTTACAGCAGGTCCGGGCAAACCAGGGAAACCCCTCTCTCCTCTTTGTCCAGGAAGACCAACAATACCACGCTGTCCAGCAATGCCCTGAGGTCCAGGCAGACCAGAACTACCCTGTAGAGACAAACAGATACGAATGGGGACAAACAGAGTCAAACAGAGACAAACAAGGTGGTTGAAGTAGAGGCTGATAGTAATTCTCCTCTAAAGACAAGCATATGTGCAGTAAAAAAACAACACACACACACAGGATTGTATGTATATATATATATATATATATATATATGCTCAAGGAAAAAAGAAACTCATTACTGATTTTTTTACAACTTTTTGGCAGTTATTTTTTGGTTTGAAATCTAATGCATGCACATCAACCATCCATCCATCTATCTATCCATCCATCCATCCATCCATTCATTTATCTATCCACCCATCCATGATCTTCGGGCCAAGTTTTTGAATGTTTTACAGTTCTGACAACAAAAGCATTACAAAATAAAGCACCCTTATTTACAAAAATAACAGATTTTTCATTCCAGACAATAATTAATTTGACCCCCGTTTGCATCCAGGACAGTGGTTATTGGTCTCCTCTTGGATCAGCAGTACTGTCAGTCTGATCCCATGGAATGGCCGCCCATTCTTCCATCAGTGCTGCCCTCAGCTGCTGTCGAGTTTCAGAGGGATTTTTGTGTTGTCGGATACTGAGTAAACCCCAGACATTTTCTATGGAATTTAAGTCCAAACTGATGGCTGGCCATGCCAATGCCTTGACTTCTTTCTCCTCAAGGAAGTTAGTGCAGACACGAGCCACGTGGAACAGACCACATGCCCCCACTTGCTCCAGAAAATTCACCACAATAGGACCCAGGATTTCATCCTGATAATGGACACATTGAGGTTTCCCTCAATGAAAATCAAATCTATGTGGTGATTTGCTGATATGCCAACCCAAACCATGACACCTGGGCCACCCCACATGTTGACTTGGTGCACAAAGGTTCAGTGTACCACTCATGACATCTCCTGTACACTTGGTCTCTGGAACTTTTTCTCATCACTGAAAATGACCTGGGACCGTCTCTGCAAAGTCTAGCAGTGATGTGGGTTTCACTAATCGACTTGAGCTCAGCGGTGTTGAGGGGTCGGCACTGACCGAAATATGGCTGATATGATTGGATACCATCAACTTGGAGGCAATTCCAAATGGTTCTAGCAGACACGGGCCTGTGGTGCATCCCAGTGGTCTTGGTTACAGTTCTTGTTACTGGTTGGAACCCATCACAGAGATATGACAGCCAATTGGCACGGTCCTGTGCAGCAGTCGTAACAGGGGGTCAACCAGATTGGGGACGGTTATTGGAAGAGCCGGTGGTGTAGTAATGCTCAGCCATGTGCACAATAGTAGATTGGTGGACTCCAAACACCCTGGCTATGACTTGACTACTCCATCTGACTGGAAGCATGCCAATGGCCTGATCTCTCTATGGTTGCAACACCCTTGGCATAATGGATACCGTATTTTCCGCACTATAAGGCGTACCGGATTATTTAAGAAAAAAAAAAGTGACATTTTTGGAGGGTGCGCCTTATAATCCGGTGCGCCCTCATAGTGCGGAAAATACGGTAAATGTGTTTTTGGTTCCATTTTGGTGTCTTTTTTATAGGGAATGGCTGTGTGCAGTTGAGCAGTGGTCAAACTCATTTCTGGGGTTCACTCACGAGCACATATGAGTAAGGAATGCAAAATGACACTTTTTATTGCTCGTCAAAATCAACTGGAAGCAGGAAAACAATCATTTTAATATGACTGTAATTTGTACGGAACTTGTAGCAGTTTGCAATTTTGCAATGGCAGGTATATTTTTGAGGAATTTTGAAAATGAATGTGGTGGGTTTCTTTTTTCCTTGAGCATGTATAAAAATACAGTATAATAGTACCTTTAAGTGAAGAGGTTAATTAAGTAATTCAGAATGAAATCAAGCCACTGTTATTTTCATAAATTATTTTCAAATAATTTAATAAATAAATTCTGAAGGCAACTTACGGAGGCACCATCTGCACCAGGGCTACCCTTCTCTCCAGTAGCTCCCGGGGGTCCAGCAGGACCAACTTCACCAGGACGACCAGCAGGTCCAGTCTCACCACGGTTACCTTTGGCTCCCTCTTTGCCAGCAGGTCCAGCAGGTCCAGCAGGTCCAGAGTTTCCCTATAGAGTGAAGTGGAAATATCTTTATTAAGAATCTAAGAGTAGCTTTTATTTGCAGGGGGTAAAATGATGAACATAAAATCAATAAAGCCTTAAGAAGCACAAATAAAAAAAAACTTACAGAGGGGCCAGGAGGTCCAACTCTGCCAGCAGCACCAGGGAAACCAGTTGCACCCTAGAGACACAGACAAATGTTAGACCGAGGCTGGAATAACAATACCTGTACCAAGTCCATTCAAATACAATGGTGACAACCAGAGTTTGACTGGTTCTCAACTTTCAACTCAGTGCTCAAATTTCTCAGTTTTGGCATAACTATTCCTTTATGGTCAGAAGCACCGTGAATCATACATATGCTCCTGATCCAAGACTCAACATGCAGAAGTGTAATGACTTACAGGAGGGCCAGCAGGTCCACGGGCACCCTTAGGTCCAGTGTTTCCAACAGGACCCTAAAAGGGCACAACAAAGGATCATTAGCAATAAGTAATGTGCCCATAAACACTTCCAAATCACTTTAGATGACTACATTTCCTATAAATAAATTTATGAATGTGTAAGTTGGCAAACCTGGGGTCCAGGGGCACCAGTGGCTCCAGCAGGGCCAGGGGGACCAGCATCTCCCTTAGCACCATTATCTCCAGCCTCTCCTTTAGCACCAGGCTGTCCATCAGCACCCTACAGTGACATGGTAAAGGAAGATGACAAGGGTGAATAATCAGTAAAATCAAGAAAAAAATCAAAACTTTGAAGGAGAAATTTATGACATTTAAAAGAAATGACGTACAGGGGGTCCAGCAAATCCAGCAGGTCCAGGTGGTCCACTCTCTCCCCGCTCACCCTGAGGAAGAGGAAGAAGAATCAGCTGAGGACTTTAAGAATCATGGGGCAAACAGCTCAAGAGCTGTGAAGACTAATTGTTGGTAAAACAGAAATTTTGAACTCAAGCTTCTTTGGTTGCTAGTTAACACTGTTTCTAACAATGGCTCTGGACAAAAGGGTTTTTGAGTAGAGTGGGCATATACTTACAGGGGCACCACGAGCTCCAGCTGGTCCAACAGGTCCAGCACCGCCAGGCTCTCCCTTGTCTCCACTGGGTCCAGCAGGTCCGGGAAGTCCAATAGGTCCGGTCAAACCACGGGGACCATCCTTGCCAGGAGCACCATCAGCACCCTTAACTCCTTGATCACCCTGGAGTATTGATATAATGCGGCAGTTATACATCCGAAGTCTTCAACAAGTTTACATGTTGGATAATCCCTAAAACTGCTTTATAAATGTAACCATTTATGAATAATCACTGGAAGTTCCGTGTGACTAGATGTCCATAATGTACAGTGATGCTTATTTGTATAAGCCCAGTGTAAACTGTGGTAGGAACTCACTCTGTCTCCTCTCAGTCCTGGAAGACCAGCTGCTCCACGCTCACCAGGCATTCCCTGCAGTCCTGGAGGACCTTGAGCTCCGGGAGCACCAGAGGCACCGGCATCTCCCTGAGGTAGATGAAAAGCACCAAGAGAAGAAAGTTCAGAAGATTAGTTCTCTTAGGGCTCTTCTAGGAATAGGTCCTCTTTCTGTGTTGCTCAAATTCATACACACAACTGAAGAGAACTGATGAGAGTATACAGATCTTTACCTTAGCACCATCATTTCCAGCGGATCCAGGACCTCCACGAGCTCCAGCAGGTCCAATAGCACCAGGGGCACCACGCTCACCGGGGAATCCTCGGTCTCCCTACACCAAACAAAGTCCCATGAGTTGACCAGGATAAAAATTAGCATTTAAGCAAATCGTGAAGATTTCTTACTTCTGGCTGTAAATCTATTAAATCTATTGTAATCATCTATGAAATTATGGAAAGTATTCCCCAAAAGTGAGTTACTAACTAATTTAGTAAGTTTATCAATAATAATATTATAAGTACAACCCCTTGGCTCCAACAAACAGCAACTCCAGTAGCTGTTGTAGTCGTTTAGCAATATTATCTGTATAGGTTGCCAAAATTCTCTTTGCAAGCACTAGAATGCATCTAGCACTAGCTTGTTAGCATTAGCACCACTTGCTAGCTCACGAGCAAGAGGGTTTACAAGGTTTGCACAAGGTAACAGTCTAGATAGTTGTTTCAAAGTAGTTTGAAGCTAAAATGACTTTTCTACTAAACACATTTGAGTGCGTTTAAATGTAAATATTACCCAATTTATTGGTGAAAGTGCACCTTCTTTTTGAAAACTATTATTTGCATTGTATAATTTAGCGAGTTAATATATATAATGTATACATAATTAATGGTGGAAACAGTGAAAATGATAAGTATCTTACTCTAGCTCCGGCAGGTCCTGGGGCTCCAGCTTCACCGGGCAGACCCTACATAGACAAAGAAGAGGCCAAACAGGCAACTTACTACAAAGTATCAGTATGACCTGAGCAAGCCACATGAATCAGAACACAGTCAGTACCTGCTCTCCGGGCTTGCCAGTCTCACCAGTAGCACCCTGGGGTCCTGGAAGTCCTTGGAATCCAGGAGGTCCAGCAGGTCCCTGTTCTCCCCTCTCTCCAGCAGGACCCTAATGATGAACAAGTGATAATAATAAAAACATAGGCATCATGTGGGCTTGTTTTTACGTAACACAGTATCTGGGTCCTCTAATAGTGCTGTGGGTGTTTAAAGAGCATTTACTCACAGCAGGGCCAGAGGGTCCCTGAGCACCAGTGTCACCATCCTTTCCAGGTGCACCCTAGTTTGAAAGACAGCACTTTTTAAGAGATGTAGCTCTTATATTTCACACAAAGAAACCAAACACCATTGTTGGAAGTGAACTTACAGTGGCGCCAGTAGGTCCCATGACTCCTCTCTCACCGGGCTTTCCAGCCTCACCCTAGCGACACAGACACATAGTCAGTAAGTGTTGGTACTGTACATTTTTTCATTTCTTTGACAGTGTATAAAACATAAGATTACTCACAGCAGCTCCCTTGGGACCGGGGAATCCCATAACTCCAGGCTGGCCTCTTGCTCCGACAGGACCGGGTGGTCCAGGGCGTCCATCTTGTCCGGGGGCACCCTGGGGAGGAGGGCCAATTGAATATTAACTTAAAATCATCACAAAATATATGTATTTTGATTAAAATTGCCTAACTGAAGATAAACTTACAGCAGCTCCCAGCTTGCCATCAGGTCCAGGGCTGCCAGGGCTACCGGTCATACCCTAAATGTTAAAGGTCAGAGTTCAGAAGAGGGTCTCGACAGTAAATGTTGGAGACTCTTTTAACGATAAATGATCGGCACAAATAACTCACCTTAATTCCAGGCGAACCAGGCTCACCAGTGCGACCAGGCTCACCAGTGGCACCTTTGGGTCCAACAACACCAGGGGCACCACGCTCACCAGGTGCACCCTATTATGGACAGAACAAGAAGAACTCAGTTTAGTTATGTGGTAACTGATCAAAAGGACTATAAGTGTATGCATGAGTGCTCTTCTGACCTTGGGTCCAGCAGAGCCATCAGATCCAGGGAAACCACGACCACCAGGGGCCCCCTGTGAAGAGAATCAAACAATCTCTTTAGACTGATCCATGGCTATGAACCAAATATATATTCAATAGAGAGCCACTGAAATACAACATGATGATGACCACAGACCAGACTGCTTTAACTTTTTATAGCCCCCATAGGTTCGTTTACATTGCCAAATGCTGAAGGTGTTTATGGCTCAAACAATGTACACTATTTGTGTACTATTTGTATACCAGTGCAATGCATGAACTCAAAATGACCCTCATCTACTTGTGCAGAATGTATGACACAATCATAGGGTCATTTAATATTTACCACCAAAGTGTCAAAATCACTTCTTTAAATAAAACAATTGAAGAAATCTTGACTTTGTGTGCAGACATAAATAAAGGTCAATAAAATCCAAAGCTGTGCTTTTTACCTGCCTGTTTTCTGTAGACACTGTGTGTTTCCTTTTTATTACACTTGTGTTAATGTATAGGAAAGTAAAAAAGAAAGTGAGGTACATACTCTCTCCCCAGGGGCTCCACGGCCTCCTGCAGCACCAGGCTCTCCTCTGGATCCTCTCTTGCCCTCCTCACCAGGAGGTCCTGGGGGTCCCTGAACTCCTGCAGCACCCTGATGAATAAGAATGAACGATAGCATAAGAGTTTTAATGCATAACAGAACAGAAGTGATGTTTTTATGGATAATTGTGGTGAACTTACAGCCTCTCCCTTGGCACCGGCCTCTCCCTTAGCTCCTGGGGCACCAACCTCGCCCTGAGGGAAAACAAGAACAAAACAAAAATAAATGCATCTGTGAGGAAATTGTTACTTTCTGGGTAATTCTGAGTGGGTTTTCAGTCACTAGCATTACTTTATATTTACTCTTGTCAATTACAAAAATATCAGTTGAAACAACAAAAGAAACACATTCTTGTTAATGCTGAAATTAATTACTCACAGTGTTACCCTTGGGTCCGGGGGCACCGCCAGCACCCTGAGGTCCGGGAGGTCCACGAGGTCCGGGGAAACCGGGAGCTCCAGCAACTCCGGCAGCACCCTGCAGGGGGCAGCAAATAGCCACAACACAATCACATCATGCTGTAGTGGGTTGTGTGTGGGTTAAAGCTTTGACCATAGAGGGATTCAAACCCTTAACTCAAAGTGATTGGAAGATTCACTATGATTTAACTCAACAGAACAACTAGAATGTACAAATAAGCCAAATGTCAAAGTAAAAATCATTCAAAGCACGAGTGTGAAGGTGAATATTTTAGGTACTCACAGGGACACCCTTAGCTCCTGCAGCTCCATCAGCTCCAGGGTTACCCTAAACACAGAAAGAGTGACTTTTCATTCACATTAGGTCATCATTAAGATTTCACTGCATGCTACTATATCATAGTGGAGCAGCCTATGAGAAACATGTTTGCACTAAGTTCATTCAGTAACAGCATTTATTTAGGACCAAAATAATTGATGATATTTTATATCATAGGTGCTATTTTAACTTACAGAGGGTCCAGCGGGGCCAGCAGGTCCAGGATTACCAGGCTCACCACGGGCTCCAGAAGGTCCCTCGGCTCCACGAGCCCCCTGAGGTCCGACATCACCCTGGAAGAAGGTAAGCAAACAGGAGATGCATCAAATATCATACCTACTACATTTAGAGTCGATGATGGATTGTGTTTGAAGACTAGTGGAATATATGTAAATGTGATCAATTTCCAGACATGAAATATGTTTCAGTATGAAGTGAATATGGTATATACCATATTGATGTTAGATGTATATAATCATATAAACAAAAACATTGCCCAGGCAAATTACAAGGGTTACTTCAAACATCTTATGAAGTTATAGCATCATATAATACATTTGTATGTGATTATTGCTTTGGTAACAAACAGCATCACCGCAGCTTCATACAAAGAGGTTCTACATATGTAAGGGGAAAAAAAAACTTGATATAAGGGTTTTATATATTGGTCAAGTATTATATTGCTGAATGTGGAAAAATGGGTCAAAGTTCAAAACAAAGGTCAAATAGCTACATATAAAAATAGGATAAATTGATTTTGGGTGTCAAAGCTGATTAAAAATATCCGGCGCTGAAGATGATGAAGGTACTGTTTGGTCACGGTGGGAGTAGATGTACCTTTGCTCCAGGACCACCAGGGAACCCGGGGGGTCCAGCAGGGCCAGTGGGACCCTGAAAAGAGATGAAGACAGAGACTGAGACAAAACATACAAACTATATAGAAATAAACAAGCTTAAAATGTAACCCTGATGAATATACAGCTGTTTAAGGGTTCCACTGTCTTTTTACACAATCTTCTTTACACTAAATAATAAAAATGACAACACAAAAACCCAGCAGGAGTCTTTTGGAATAGGTCAGGGCCATTAAAAGATGGAATGTGTCAATGATGGACAGAAAATCAGTAAAAAATAGTGTGTTAAAAGCAGTTGTTGATGATCCTACAAAAATAACAACACCTCTATTACTCTGAAAGGCTGCAGAGAATAAAAATCCTACTTACAGGAGGTCCAGCAGCACCAGCAGCACCATCATTACCACGAGCTCCCTGCAGCACAGGACAAGTATGGATGTTTTAGAGGTTCGGTGATAGTTTGGATGGAATAGTGACAGTAATAAAATGTACATGGACTCACAGCAGCTCCAGAAGGACCAGTACGACCTCTCTCACCAGGCAGACCACGAGGTCCCTAACAAACAGACATGAAAGTGGTTAGGACACGAACTGAAGGGAAAGTCAAATCCATGACGGTGCATTTAAATTGCTATAGCACCAGGGGTGCATTTAAATTACTCACCATAGCACCGGGAATCCCATTCTCACCAGGAGATCCAGCCTCTCCCTGAAAACACAGGCACAATATTCACATAAATCAAATGTATTGATTAATTAACCCACTTCTACTGCTGCTAACCATGCAAACCTAACACCCAACTTCTCACCTTGCAAAGCCAATATGTTCCTTCTATCTAGCTACATCTATATCCATCTATAACTACCTATATCTATATCTATCTATAACTACCTATATCTATATATAACCATGTATATCTATCTATATCTATAACTGTCTATATCTAGCTATATCTTAAACTATCTATAAAACTATCTGTATCTATCTATAACTATAACTCTCTATAACTGTCTGTATCTATCTATACCATCTATATCTATCTATAAATATCTGTCTATCTATAACTCTCTCTAACTATCTATATCTATCAATATATATATCTATATCTATCTTTAACTATCTAGCTATGTCCATCTATAACTATCTATAACTACCTATAACTATCTATAACATTTATATCTATCTATATCTATAACTGTCTATGTTTATCTATATCTATGTATAACTATCTATATCTATCTATAACTATATCCATCTATATCTATCTGTAACTCTCTATAACTCTGTATAACTATCTGTATCTACAGTATCTATACCTATCTATATCTATCTATAACTCTCTCTAACTATATCTATAGCTATCTATATCTATCTATATTTATATCTATCTATACCTACAACTATTTATATCTATCTACAGCTATAACTATATATATCTATCTATAACTATATCTATATCCATCTATATCTACCTATATCTACCTATAACTATCTATAACTCTCGATAACTATCTGTATCTATCTATACCTATCTATCTACAACTATTTATATCTATCTATATCTATACCTTCTTCTTCTTCTCCTTTCGGCTGCTCCCCTCACAGGTCGCCACAGCGAAATACCAATGATTCGCATGTATGATCTGGCATAGGTTTTTTACGTTGCATGCCCTTCCTGACACAACCCTCACAAGGGACAAATTCCTTTTCTCCAAAATAAATAAAGACAATGATCAATATACCTATTTATATCTATCTACATCTATCCATAACTATCCATCGATATCTACCTATAACTATCTATAACGCTCTATGACTATCTGTATCTATCTATACCCATCTATATCTATCTATAACTCTCTCTAACTATCTATATCTACACCTATCTATATACGTCTGTAACTATATCTGCATCTATCTATACCTATCTATAACTATTTATATCTATCTATATCTATACCTATTTATATCTATCTACACCTATAACTCGCTATATCTATTTATAACTATTTATAACTACCTTGTAATTTATTTCTTCTGCTGTTTGTAGTAGTACTAGTATTTCTTCTGCTGTTTGTAGTATTAGTAGTATCATTTATTCTGCCATCTGTAGTAGTAGTAGTAGTAGTATTCGATTACTACACTACAGCTGCATTTTTCTTATGCATCTTTGAATACTGCTTTTTACATTACGTGTTACCATCGTGGCTACAGCAACAAATTTGATGACTTCTATGTGTTTTGTTCTTACAGTTATTATCTGCTTCACATGACACAGTGGTACTTTTATTTTGTATAACTGTATTGCAGTTAGTTTAATTGAGTAAGACACAGATCAGTCAGTACCTTGGGTCCAGCAGGGCCACTGTCTCCCTTTGCACCATCAGCACCAGCAAATCCCTACAGTCAAAGAGTAGAATCACAGTCAGGTTGGAGTTTATTATAGTTTGGAGGTGTGATGAGCGTAGAATCACAGTCAGGTTGGAGTTTATTGTAGGTTGGAAGTGTGATGAACATGGAATCACAGTCAGGTTGGAGTTTAAGTTTATTGTATGTTGGAGGTGTGATGAGCACAGACATGAAGGTTTGAACTTACTCTGTGTCCCTTGATGCCAGGCAGTCCAGGGGTTCCTGGGAAACCACGAGCTCCCTGATACACAAATCAGAGAAGGAGAGCACATTGACCATCACTGTGGTGCTTATTCTTATTTCATATGACAAAGAATGACTCTGCCGTTGGAACTTACCTGAGGGCCAGAAGGTCCTCGCTCACCGGAGCGACCAGGTTTACCGGACTCACCCTATGAACAACAAGGGGAGCAAAACATTAGATGTGACACTATATATGAAGAGTCACAGCTAACGTCGTATGTAGATGTTATGTAGTGAACTTACATCCTCTCCGTTCTTTCCGGGGGGACCAGCAGGGCCACGAGGACCCATGGGACCCTGTGGAGACATAGAAAAGGTCAAGACAGTCAGAGGTATATGATTAGTAAAGATGGTGCAGAAGTGTGGTGTTGATGCTCACAGCAGCTCCAGCCTCTCCAGGCTCTCCAGGGGGGCCAGTGAATCCCTGAGGTCCCTGTGGAAACACATCAAAAATATCAGTACCCAATGTTAATAAAAGGAGGGTCCTTCATACCACATATCACATCATATAGTAACAAGAAAGATTACTAACCCTAACCCAACATTCAGTGACTTAAGATGAGAATGACTTGCACTGTTTGTGCATTTGAAATGAATTCTGGATTTCTGCACATATTCCAAATGCATCTTTTAAATACAATGATTGCTGTGTTGGATCTCAGCTTCAAACATAATTCATAACTGGTTTAAAGTTAGAGATGGATTCTGAATGTTAAAAGTTCATCCTAGTTCCATACAAACACAGATCAGTTAATACCATCCTGTCATGGGTCCAATTTCTTAAGTATAAGGAAAAAAATTATAAATGTATCAACATAAAACATGTTGTTTCAGGAGCTAAAGCACGTGTAAGGCCTTTTGTCAAAAAACAATGATGTCAATGATATTTTAGTTCTATCTACATTGCTAAACTTATAACATAAATATATTCATAAAAGGAGGATTTGGTGAACTTACACTAGATCCAGGAGATCCAGGGGGTCCTCGTGGTCCCATAGGGCCCTGGTAAATAAATCCAACGCAAGCAGGGTCACATATTATACCATCATGACACAGGAAAATCACAACTGTGTACATGTTCATGCATGTGTGACATCGTCATACCATGGGTCCAGGCACAGGCATGGCAGGGGATTTCTCGTCATAGCCACCAGACATCTGAGGAGAGAAGTTCTGGGGGGGGGGCATAAAAATGGTTAACCACACCTGTTATTATACTGAAAAAAAAAAAAAAAAAAAATA
>JAQQAE010003624.1:0-19911 GCA_029823295.1 Pseudamia nigra | reverse complement strand
TAGATAGATAGATAGATAGATAGATAGATAGATAGATAGATAGATAGATAGATAGATAGATAGATAGATAGATACGATACGATACGATACGATACGAGACAGACTAGAGATACTTACATAACAAATCGTAGCCAGGAGTGTTGTCAGGAGAAGAAGCTTCATTTTGCTGTATCAAAGCTGTAATAGGTTGGAAAATCAATAGTCAATATTTGTGATATAATACACATATTTTTCTTCATTTGAAGTAGCATAATTCTTACCTTATTGGGTTTGTTCTTGCTGATGTTATGTGCCACGTAGGACTACTGTACTTGGTTTGTGAGTTTTGAGGACCTTTTATCAGTCTCAGAGATTATTCCGAGCCAATTAGAGAAGAGGGCACTGACTTATTCATAAACTATATTTGTCACTCATGTGTCACAGAAACCTGTATATGACATCTTTTTTGTATGCCAGATTCAAAGAAATTTAACACAGTGAGCTGTATTTTAAAGGTCCGTTAACCATTTCAATTATCTTTCATTGTTCTCCATTTTATGACCACAGACAATAACAATGATTCAGTGTCTTGGGGTGGATTTCTGGAATGTACTGACTAAAAACCTCCATGAAACATCAAAATTTTGTGGGTTGCGGTTGTAGGACACAAACAGATGACGTGTCTTTATGCGCTAATGTCAGTCAAACCTTGAAAAACAGGTATGTATTTTAATAATCATTCTAAAACATTTATCAAAAGCAATGTCCTGATTAAAAAGAGATTGTCTGGTTTCTGAATGTCGTGGTCTAACGCATGTCTAGAAGGGCAAAGCAACGTCTATGTGTCTAAAGAAATTAATTGCAATTTATAATTCATAATTGCAATTTGTCAATAGCAGGATGAAGCAACTTTTACTGGCACCAGTCCATGGCAAAAATAACCCACAATGAGCACAAGTATCAGCAACAGACTTTTAATCTGTCAAAGCTCTGATTTACCTGTTTGAGTAAAACTGGTATATTTCTGTCATGTATCATCAGCACATTTTCTCGAGATGTTGACAGATTATACTCAGTGTGTTCGGGTGTAATCTCATAGTCATATGCCCATTCTGTCTGGGAAATGGTTTCAGCTGCTGACATTGCAGCACACATCAGACCAGGTAAACACCCTCTGTAACGGTCTGGTGTGGGCTTTGCACTAATTACACACTGTCATCAAAATCACATTAGGAAAAACTTTCTTCTCGTTTGCAACCTCATGTCATTACAAATGGCATTTCCTAATTGCATCATGTAAATATGAAACTGTGAAACTAGTATACTTATATTTGATTCAGAGTTTTATAAGAGTACTTTTTTTCTGCACAGACACCATGTCACTGGCTCATTAGGCAGGAATGAGTTACTTCTTGAATTCTGACATAATTTCATTTTATAGGATGTTTTCGCATACTTTGAGATCCAAATCACCATGTTGCTACCAGTACGCTGTAAATATAAATTTGTGCATATTTGTAATAGTCTCTCACACAAAAATAACTACTTTATAGGAGACACACCCATGAAGCTGGTGGCTGCTCAGTGTTCACTGAAACACGCTGTGAGAGACAGAGCGTAGGCTGGAAACACTGTGCAGTTAGATGTGTACTTTATTTGTATCTTAAAATAAACATTCAGAGAGAGGATCAGTTATTAACTTCAATTATTTATTCTTCTTTGATATGATGACAGTGATTCAAATAGAACATTGAGAGAAAGTGAAACAGGAACAGGATGTAAAAGTGAATCATGAGATGTAAATGATGTCCTATTTTTGCTGTTTCTCCTCTGTCTCCATTCCAGAGCCTTCCTCCTCCTCTTCCTCAGCTGCCGCCTTCACCACCGGAGCCTGCGTCTTCCTGAGGCGAGCTGCTACTGAACGCTGAAACCTCACTCTGCCCACTGAATTCCCAGCAGCACCGGGCTGTTGCTGGTTGTTCAACCCGGTCACTGAGATCAGCTGCACTTGGCCTGGAGTCAACACTGCACCTTGTGGATCTCTGCCGGCACCCCTCTGCGTCAGCAGAGCAAGCAGCGTAACAGGCCCACCCTGCTGAGGCTGGCCCACCTGCCCCTGTGGATTTACACTGCCTCCGCCCGAATGGCCCACAAAAAATGCCCCGCCTTGTGGGAGTGGTCCAATAGGAATGAGCTGCTGCAGGGGAGCCTGACCTATTTGGTTTCCTGCAGGCTGGATAAACAGCGACCCTCCTAGTGGGACTATGTGTGCCACGAGGGGTTCCCCATTCAGTGGGACCCCATTTTGAGCCCCTGTGTTTGCATTGTTGCCTGCTGCTGCTCCCCCATTATTATTCCCTCCACCGTTGTTGGCAAGCGCCTCAGCACTGCCTGAAGACACTCCGCCTTCCACCACCACAACCAAGGTCGGAATGATAACCCACAGGAGGCAAAACATGATTTTTGTTAGTAGAAGCTAATGTTTGACAGCTGAAGAGCAGTTTCCTTCTTTGCTTATATAGAGAACATCAGCTTCAAGAGTCACCAAGGAACATCCAATCAGAGTCCAGCACTTTATCTCAAAACAACAAGTCACTGTAATCATCATGACTTTGCTGCTTGGCTATTTTTGCTTTGTTGACTTACAGAGAGACATTATTCGGGATTATGTGGCAAACCTAAACCAGGTATCAGTGACTTGATTGTCCAACCATTCTTGCAGAGGTCACACTTCCATGTAATGGTGGTATCAGGAAAACTGACCAGAGAATGAAACATGATCATAGAGTATAAACTGATGTGACCCAGTTCATTTTGGGGTCCACTAGGATTCAAAATATGATGCAATGCATTTATTTTAAGGTTGTAACCATTTATAATTATCATTAACAACTGGGCACACTGAAATATGCTGTGTCATAATTGTGTGAAGTCTGGCGCAGTCCATAAGGCTTTAATTTGAGCTAATATGAAACATAACACAAAGACAAACATGTACAGAGTAGGCAACATAGTTATTGTTTTACATCTTTTGTGGAACTCAGTGATTGAAAATGATCTATTGATCCACAGAAGTGTACTAATGACCTAAGTCAGTTTCTTTTGAAACTTAATGTACAGTGTTAATCTAGTGCCAACTACAAGGAGCTTTTGTAAACTTGTCCCCAGTTTGGAATGCATTTAGATATCTGCTCTAACTAAACATAACACTTCCTTTATCAAGAAATCAGCCTAGAGTCCGTGACTACATTTTAGAACAAATATATGGAAACCTGACACACAGAACAATGCCACCGATACTTGTCCTCAGGAGGTAAAGTGAGTCT
Organism: Pseudamia nigra; assembly: GCA_029823295.1. Classification (NCBI taxonomy): domain Eukaryota; kingdom Metazoa; phylum Chordata; class Actinopteri; order Kurtiformes; family Apogonidae; genus Pseudamia; species Pseudamia nigra. The sequence goes on along the minus strand of JAQQAE010003624.1, from coordinate 16,606 downwards.
GTTTGACTTATTTCTGTGACTTTCACTGAGGCTTCTGTCTTTAAGCTGCAGGTTGGAGCATCTTCCACTAGAGGGCGTAGGAGAGAAGCCACAACATGAAACTCAGAAAAGCAGGTTGGCATCCATATCCTCTGCAGAGACATAAAATATAAAGTAGATGAGAACAGGTTGAAAGCAGACAAGAACGTGACAATCTGGAACAAGTGAAGAAATAATAATACATCATTACTCATATGTCATGGTGGTAATCTTAAAGGAGACATATTGTATCCCTTTTGAACAAGTTCATGTAATTCTTACATGACCTCAGGATGTGTACTTTAAGTTTCAGCTCAAAACACCCCAGAGATCCTTAATTTTACCATGTCCATAAACTCCTGGTTTTCAGACCAAATGGGCTGTTTCAGACCACACCCATTTCCTGTCTGTGTCATGGATACCATCATGGACAATCAGCACATTGTCCCAAGATGTCACGATGGTTTTGATGGTTCTGGTGGGTTTAGTGGAAATCCACATGGTTTGTTCCAGGTCTAGTCATCTGAAAAGTCTCTTTGTTTTTTCCTCCTTTAAGTATTAGCAATATTTTCCATCGTGTCTCCTTTAAGTCAATGGTAGGCAATGTTTTTGTTACTTTGATGAAGTTGTAAATCATGCACCAAAATGCTGTCTTTAAAAGTGACAAACATTACTAAGTAGATTCAAAGTTCTAGTGCAGTTGAAAATGTATAAAAACAAATGCAATCGCAGAAAATATCAGAATTAGTTCAATCAACTAAATGTTTGATGGTTTCACAGAACAGACTTATTAAGCCCCTGGACATTTCAATCGTTCTTAAATCTCTATGGCAAATGTATCTTAATCATTTTAGTTCTTATTATTTTTTCCTCACCAAATATCATTAAACTACATCACATCAAGCAAAATAACAATATTATGTAAAAGAAAATGTCAAAATTTCGTGGCAATTAAAAGTCATTGAAACCAATGACTTTATAAAATGAGGAAAATGAATAAAATCATACTTCTTTTCTTTTTACTTTCTATCCAGTACTATACTAATGCTTTTTAATACGGAATGCTTACATTTTATTGGCTATTTTAATAAATTAATTAAATTGATATTATATATTGAATATAATTAAAGTGATTTTATTAAATAAATGATGCTTTTAGTATTAATTCAACCTAATCTCAGGTTTTACAAAACATAGATGTCAATAAAATTTAGGATTTCAAGTTCTTTTAACAAAACAGGTGTTGTGTTTTAAAATTTTCAGAATTGTATTATCCAGGTAAATTAAAATGTAATTTAAGTAAATGGCTATTATTATAGTTATATGTGATTCATTAACTGACATATGTTCAATTTCAGGTAAATGTAGTCATCACACATCATACGTGTTTGGGAAGCTTCTTCTATTAATGATAAATGTGTGGCTATCACGTTCATTTCTTTAACACGACAAGACCGTTCTTACATTCACTGCATTTGTCTTGGATCAGTGAGTATATGCCTTTCTTACCGTCCTTGATTCCAAAACAGGACATCCACTCTTTAAAGGACACCTGTTTGTCCTTGTCAGCGTCGCACTCTTGGAAGAAGCGGGAGGTGCAGTGCTCCATCGGCACCAGCGGGACCCTGAGAGGGGCCAGCTCCGAGTGGGAAAGGAGTCTGCGTGACAAAGATTAGCCACAGTGGGGAAATAAGAAGTGTGTTTTACAAGTTCATAATACTGTGTTAAATGTGACAATGGCAAAACACTGTTGTCGAGTAAAAACTGTTATATTCAGATGGTTCTTTTTCATTCAAAGTGTAAGTTAAAAATGCAACATGTGAACTAGTATAAGTGGCGTAACAGAAGAGCTTAAATGTACCTGTCGGAGGGTTGCTGGTCCAACTGAGCAAACTGCCAGTGCACTGGGTAGATGTACGTGTTGTAGTTCTTCTCAAAGTCCCGTGCAAGAAGCTCCACAGAGTGATCACCAGCATGAAGACGCCTCTCATTCTCAAAGATTTTCTTCACCTACAATGAAGTAATAACTTTAGTTTGTTGAAAGTGGCACTAGATAAATCAGTGAATGTTGCTTTACTCGGGTGTTTAACCGTATAAGAAATTTTACAGCAATACAGGCAGCTTAAGGAGAAGGGGAGAGGATTCCTGGATACACGGTGAAGAATGTTTGCACATTTAGTGATAGAATTTTATGGATTAATCACACAATAGTCCCTTAACAATCACAGCAAAGGTGTCAGAAGTGATTTTAATAGGCCTTTTTACCAGCAGACATTCTACTTGGTTGAACAAAAAAAACAAGGTGATCTAAAACGTTCATGAGGGATCAGTTCTATAATAGTGTGTCAGAAATCCATGTCAAAGGGGGAGCAATGGACTGAAATGGAATGCAGCCACTGTGAATTAAAGTAAACACACTTGTGCATTTTTTGTACGTTAACTATTTAAAATGTCTGCTGTGAAAAATGTCTGTCAGGAAGATCTGGAAATGGTGTTGATGGACAGAACAACAATAAGTTTCTCATATATTCTGAGGCGGATATTACTCTGAAACGCTGCTTAGGAGTGAGGAAGCCAGGTGACATGGAGTCATGTTCGTAGAGTTGTAGCAGTACATTTTTCAGCCAGTCCCTCATTCTTAGAGGGAACTGGATAAGCTCTGTGTCAACACATTGAGGAATCACTGAGGGAGACAGAAACAGAATGAGCACTCATAAAATGCTTTCTCTTGAGCCTAAACACTTCTGATCACACCATGTGTTCTGTGTGCTCACATTTGCACGACCCAGTGTAATCCAAATGGAGTCTGTGTCCTTTCTTGGTTCCTTCCAGGTTACATTTGGTAGCAAAGAGTTGACAGGATGTATCATAGGTTTTGTTGTCTGTCCCACAAACCTGCAGAAATGAAACTGTCAGTAATGCACCAGATGGATTTACTGTTCAGGTTCTTAGCCACAAACTTACATGATCAAATTCGTTCAGCCTTGGAGGGCACTCCGATGGTACTTGACACACACAGCTCGGCTTATTGTCTGCATCAAGCTTACACATCTTTCCACGTTTGCAGCGGAAATTTCCACATGGATCTGGAAGAGGTGAATCCCACAAAGACAATTCACTTTTTGAATTAAAATCACATTTTCCTCAAAGGTACAAAACATTATGTCATATTTGGCAAAATCTAAAGGTGAAGTTGCACACCGCCACATTCTGCCTACACTGCATTGTAATCTATGGTGTCTAGGTATCTGTCTGTCATTAGGAGCAGTTTGGACTTTTTAGTGAAGGGAAAAATAATTTGGGTTCAGTCTCAATGCTTGAACACTTAAATTTCAGCCTTTTCTTACTCAGAAGTCATTAAATGCTGCCACTTGGTCATGAGCCCTTGGTGTCTGTTTTCAGTTAGCTATAATACGGATATTCAACTGGAAGGCATAATAGAAGTTACTGTAAATCCGTAGGCATCAAACATTCACAACATGGGCCAGGTTAAGTGGGAAAAACTCTTACTAGGATACACTTATGTTGCTAATGATAGGATGCTAATGCCCAGGTCAGACAGAAGAATTGAAATGAAACAAAAGTACTGTAGAAGATCACAGGTGAAGGTCATCTTTTATTAATCCAGCTAACGGCTTCACCAGCATTTCAAGTCCTTTTTCAGACTCAGCATATCAAATACCATGCTATGTCATAGTCTTTTGCATCCATTACACAAGATGTCCTGTGTCGGCACCTGCCTCTTTGTGCCAGGTACCGATCCCACTAGACACCAGTTGGCAATGAATAAGTTTGCAAAATGCTTAGTAGGAGGTGGCTGGGGTGGGTTTGCCTGTACAACAGATTGGGTGGGCCTCTGTACTGCCCAGGTTTTTTGTTTGATACCATGTGTTTTCTGTCTAACTCTCATTGCATATTTTAAGTGTATGCCAAAGGATGCCTCATGACAAAGGTAATTACAAAATAACAATGAGAGCATGTTTTCTATTCAGTTTGCTGAATTGTCAGAGGCATGCTTTAAAAATCACCCTATATAGTGTGTGTTTATCTCAGTATTTATGGGGGTAGATCACCTCATTTTTGTGGACTTCCATATATGTCCAGTTTTATGTTTAAACTTACCTTCTAATTTGTCTTATTTTAACCCTTCCCCGAACTCTGTTTCCAAAATACAATGTTTCTATACCTGAACCTAACAAAAGCTATAACTGTGGCATCATTTTGTTGTTTCTCACATTAGAAAATGCGGCTTATTCTCCAAAAAATATACTCTAGTAGTGCACTGCATGTCAAAATGTGACAACGTAAGACCACCCTAGCCAAGCATCAATATGTGATATATGTAAAAATATGCATCAGTGAGAGTGACTGAGAATGTAAATAAATTGAGAATTGAGTGAGTGAGAATGTCACCTACCATAAAATGGAAAAAATAAATGCAATACATCCATGCTTCTGACCTAAAGTAGAAATACTGCAGTATAATACATCGCCCTCTGTAAATATATCCACTGTAAGGTCACTTTTTTTCTGGTTTTATTTTGTTTGAGTGCTATCACAAATTTGAAAGAACTACAACTACTGCACATCGACATTCCACTGCAGTTCAAGTTTGTACAGTGATTAAGTTCAACCTGATCTCCATCATTCACTCCTTTAAGCCCATGGAGTTGTGTTTCGGTAGTGACCGTGAAGCAGAGTGGCTCTGTTCATGCAGAAGTTTCAGCTAAATGATCCAGTCAGCAGATTCCTTTGTGAGACTGTTGGGTTAGTGCTTTGGTCAGAGTAGTGTATTCTGTATGCAGCTACTGAATTAAACAGATACCAACCAGTAGAGTCTTCTAAGTGATGTGTGCTGTCAGCCAGAGAGGACCTGGAGCTAGGGTAGAGCTCTACTGTGGCTCTTATCTGCACTGGATTCACACCAACCAAAGGGCCCTGGAAAAGCACAAAAGGAAGGTGTGAATGCCATCAAAATAAATACATATAGTCGATAAAATTAGATTAAATATGGTGTACCCATTTCCCTGCCCTTCTCCTCTTTGCCTTATGAACTGTATTGTCAATGCCTTCGGACTCCGGAGCCTCCTGTTGGCTCTGCTCTGGTCCTGCTTGTGCTTCCTCCCTCGGTGAAGAGTGCTTCCTTGCCCTGTGGTTCTTCTTTTGCTTCCTCATCTTTCTCTTAGTTTGACTTCCACTCTCATTTTTACTTTTCTCTTCTTCTCCTCCTCCTGGCATTTCCTTTTCAGTCGGTTTGGGATCCAGCTCTGTAGTGCTGTCCTGCTCTTGTGGGGCCACTTCCACCTCGGGTTCTTTCTTGTCGCCATGTACCTCTGCAGAGTCTGTGTTTTGGGCATCTTCAGTAACCTCCTTGCTGTCCACGGCTTCAGTGTTTTGTACGTCTTGATCATAATCATCAAGTCCTTTCTCACTGGTCTCCTTCTCTTTAACATCTAGGACATGTGTTTTGGAAAAGGGCTGTGTCTCATCAGCATGGGGTTTTACTTTAGCTGAGATGATCTTTAGAGGTTGTAAGATGCCACTATCAGCAGCATAGTCAAGATCAACCAGGATCTCAGACTCTGTGCTGCCATCTGTTTCCTCAAACAGTGACTCCTGCTCCTCCCCCTCAGCTACATTGCCTTTCTGTGTTTCCTTGATCTCTGCCTCCTCCCCCTCATCTTCTTCCACACTTTCATCCTTGATTTTCTCCTCATTTGTCACCTTCTTCTCATCTTCCTCTGATTCCCCTACTGCTCCTGTAGCTTTGTCCACATCCTCCTCTTGCTCTCCTTGTTCCTCTGCATCTTCCTCTGCTGCCTCTTTCTTCAGAAGGGCCTCTAATTCCTCTTGACTCAACAGGACTGCCGCATCTTTTGTTTCAGGCATCTCAAGCTCTCCTCCCTCATTGTCGGTGTTGTCTTCTGAGCTCACTTCCTCATCTTCTTGCTCCTGAATATTGGTCTCAAATGTGACTAAAGTGGACAAGATCTGAGCCTTGTTAGCCTCCTCTGTGATCACATCCTTGACCAGAAAAGAGCAAAAGTAACCATGAAACCACTGAAGATCACATTTAAACAATCTAATTAATTAGATTATAATTTTAACCATTGATGTTCTACCTTTTCTTTGGCTGTGTGTGGAGTCTTATGTAATCCATGGTGTTTGCCATGGGACTTACTTTTTACCTGGATGGAATGGTGAGATGAAACAGTGATTGTGCTTGCATGAATGATGAAAGGGCAAATACATGCTGTCTGATTATCATTGTTGGTCAAATTAATAACTTTGCTACTCACAGGCGGGGCAAATGTTGCTGCCAGCAAGCAAAAGAGTATCAAGCAGACCCTCATACCTAAAATATACGGAGGCAAATATTATATGAAATAATATTCTGAAATGCAAAAGCAAAATAAGCAACCAGTGCACTATGATGGCTTCTGGCACCAAAATGCTAATCTTTCAGGGTTATAACAAACAAGTGCATCGGTTTGCTGCCAACACATTCATGATGGGTGAAGCTGTGCGATTGGCCTCCACTGTCGTCATGGTTACGGACCTCTGAGATGCACCTCTTTCTCTCAGAAGTCACATTCAGAGCTAAAGTAAACAGCAGCAGCTACCAGACTGGAAAAAAGTTGACTAAGTCCACAAACTTTTTGTCCCTCTGGGTGGAAACAAAACAGACATTACCGGGCCGGTCCCGAAGAACAATAGCACTGCAGTCCAGCAAACGCAAAACTGGTGCAGGCGGGAGGGCATGTATGCAAACCAGAACTAATAAAATACTCATGTTATCAGATTTTACAATTACTAGTTACTTTCAATTTAAATCTGCATCCTTTTAGCATTTTCACTTACACAAAATTTAATTCAATCTCTTAGAGGATATTTTAAAATCATATTTTGTCAATACATCACTTGCCACTGTTTATAAAATAAACTTTTAAAAAATTGAAAAACCTAATGATGAACCTAGTAGCACATATCATAACATGTGCAAAACTGTATCAAGCCATCAAGGTGAGGAAAGAGCATTATAGCAAAAAAAATACTAAAATGTAGTAAAATATACAATATAGATCAAATGCAATTATTCAAGTAGTCACTATGGTACAAGTATACAAGTTGAATAGTGAATAAAATACGATGCAGAGAAACCTGGACTATTACAAGTGCATCAGGTTTTTAGCAAAATCCTCCTTAAATGATTAGAAACCTGGAAATCTTACCTGAGGCTGACAGCTGCAGAAAAACAGAAAATCCAACTCAAACACGAGTATTAGCCTGTGTTGAGACTGCGATGGTGTCCTTCTGTATTCAAGACAGCGCCCGTACTGTCCACACAAACTCACATGCTGCCTGTTACGCACACACAAAACCCACACACTCACATTTTTTCTTTTTCAAGAGGGTCTTTGGGCTTCACAGATTCAGAGAGAGCAAGACAAAGAGGCAAAATAAATGAATGAATGATAAAATTACAGGCGGCGAAGAAGAAAACCTTTTCAGACTGATTTATGATGTGATTTTGATCCTTTTTTGCCACTGGAATCATGAATCACTACATGACTAAAACAGAGAAATGGGTTGTATTTTACCCAGGTAACATTTCTAGTCCACAAAAATGTCTAGTGGTCATTTTCTTCCCAAATGAATTCAGCTTGTTAATCATTCCCTGTTTTTAGAGTTCAAGTATCTATAAGAATTAATCACTTTGCATGTTAATCACTGCAAATGAGTCTAAAGTTTTGAGGTTTTTGCGTTGGGCTTTTTTTTTTTTTTAAAGAATGAATAAAATAGAAATCTGACATATTATTATCCATCTTGTTTACTGTTAAATAACAGTAAAAAATGAAACAAAATACTTTCTGCATACTTATGTCGATCACACATTTTCATCTCTTTTCCTGTTGTAAACTGTCAATAAATGACATAGACCACCAGCCAAAAGTTTGGACGCACCTTCTTCTTCAGTGGCTTTTCATTATTTGTAGAATTATCAACATTATACATTAATTCTGAAGACATTCAGACTGTGAAGGATCACATATGGAATCATGTAGTTTAGATTGTCTAAAGTAATCACATCTAGCTGTGATGACAGTGTTGCACACTCATTACTTTAAGAAATGGACAGCCAATCCAAAAATTAATATGGATTTGTACAGTAGTTGTAGTAGCACTACTAGGGCTACTGAGTCTGTACCCACCCTTCGTCTGCACAAGAAAACTGATGATCTAATGGAAATTAATAAGGCAAGAAATAACACAGATTGACACTTGACAAGGCACATCTGTGATTTGAAAACAATTCCAGGCAACTAACAGTTTGCATGTCCTCAGTATTAATGTGCAAGTTTGAAAATAATACAAAAAAAAGAAAAAACACTGACGCAGAAGATGTGTCCAAAGTTTTGATTGGTAGTGTATGATGTCACACAGTTTAATATGGATTTGTGAAAATGAATGCATTTCAGTGGGAGTAAATTTTGCCAGTGATTGTTTTGGGTATAAAAGTCCTTTTTTTAAAAAATCTGGATTTACATGAATTTTATTTAACAATAGGGAGAGTAAAACATTTTATTTAAACAAAGTAACACACTACTGAGCAACAGCTGAGTTACTACAGTCCATATCCATGTGTGAGATGGTGTTTACCCTCTCACCACACTGTGCCACTGTCAAACATATTCACATTTCATATGACTCAGTTACTATTACTTTTAGCCACTAGATGTCACTAGATGCTGTCTGTTCCTGAAGCCACGTGTTCAGTGGCGAAAATGTGAGATACAAGAGGATTTCCTTTTTGCATCTTTTACCTAGATGCAAGCTCTTTTTTCCAGTGAGAACCACCTTAATCCAAATGTGATGTTTTTTATGTTTGTCATAAACAGCAGGATAAAATGATCTGTTATGGTTTGAGATTAGTATTGGTCTTTCTTAAGTTAAATAAACCTCTTGGATTAGCTTTGTCACAAATCTGAAAACAGGATTCTACAAACGTGATGTCAGACACTTATATTTATTGTTTCATAATAATTTTTGATGCCATTTTTAACCAGATTTAACACTGAATTTTGGATAGTGAAGTAAATAATGTACAGTATGTTTTAACTGTTAAATAATGTGCATATAATATTTTATGTATTTTACACTTTAAATGTAATAAATAGTAGTAAGATGTATAAAAATGAGGATTGAACTTCAACAACAAATCAACAAAATAGGCGAAAAAAATGTAAGAAATAAAAACTGAAAAACAAACAAGCAAAATTATTAAATTAATCAAGAAAACAATGAAATAATCAGCAAGATAAAAAAAAATGAAAATCAACAATATGAACAAAGTTAGTCAAATAATAAATGAAAATACCAAACACTGAAGAAAATATACAGTAGATTTTCCAAAAAATATAAGCAGGTAAAATGAAAATATTAGGTGCAGTTACAGCTTTAAAGCCCAGAAATGTAGGCATTAGATTAAATGTCTGTGACCATGTCAGATTTAAAACTTTATTGATCACGAAGACTTTTTTTTGTCAAATGTGAGGCATTTGAGAATTTTTTAAAGACCTGGAGAAGCCAAGTAAAATGGTTAATAGATCTGTTATTTTGAGCTTATGAAAGGCTGATGTTTTAGGATATGTGGTTTTCAGGACAATGGCGCAACAAACATGATGCGCTTACAGTGTGATGCGTTATTCTAAATTAAACTACTGAACAGTATAAATCAGAATCAGTTTAACCCGTTACCTGTACAAATAGAAGGCAACATGTACTTGAAGTAAATCTTGCTGATGATACCTATATTTATCCTGAAGTGTTTTGAATGCAGGAGCATTTTTGGTGAATCTGAATACTTCTTCCACCATTACACAAGCACTCATATGGAACTTGAACAATAGACAAGAGAACAAAGAAATAAATGTTTCTCACTACTTCCTTTATTCTCCATCGCAGCAGTCCTGTGTCTGCATTGTCATCCACATTGTGCATTGCTTTTCCAAAGGGGACGGTGCTGTTTGTTTCAGAAAGACACAATTATGCAAAAATACCAGAGCTGATATATTTGAAACTCACCATTGTTACTAACTAATCAAATCTCATACCTATCAGCTTTTGAGATAGTGGTGCTGCTGCATCTGGAATGGGACTACTGATGCTTGTCAATCAATCAATCAATCAATCTTTATTTGTATAGCGCCAATCATAATCACCGATTATCTCTAGGCGCTTCACAATTCAAGAGATGCAAGTGCTGGAAAGTGATTGAACCAACTTACTTGAAACTTGTCAACGTTATTGATCAATTAGAGGTCTTCATCCTGTCAACTTTTGAGATACGTAAGTGGTCCCACACTAACAGGGGGAGTTGCTGGTTGTAACAAGAAAATACACAATACACAGATTTACGTACTTGAGACTTGCCATGGTTATTGACCACTCTCAGATCCCCATCCTAACAACTTTTGGCAGGGGCAGTACCTTTTCTTTTCAAAAGGGGATGCTGCTGCTTGTTTCAAAGCAAAAGACACCAGAACTGATGTATTTGAAATTCACCATTGTTAATGACCACAGTCAAATCTCAAACCTTGGGGATATGTGCTGCTACTACATCTGAAATTGGGGCGCTAATATTTCTACTAACAAACGTGGCAAGTGCTTGAAAGCGACTGAACCAACTTACTTGAAACATGTCATGTTTATTGATCACTTAAAGGTGCTGTCTACCATGTGGACAGGTGACCTGCCGTCAATGTTGCTTACAATCTCATAGGTGCACAAGCTCACGCACACACTCATAGAGTTGAAGACAGTTGTACCAGTAGCTACTGCAGAGCTGGCAACTGTATCTTATCTAACCACAGTACGACTGAGGAGAAACAGCCTGCATTTCAGATTCTTTCACCGTGTTCTACAGGTACAAAAAAAAGAAGAACAGACATACTAGCTGGACAACTATGAGTTTGTAAGCCATATTGCCTGCCAGGTTGCCTGTTTAATACGATCAGCTACTAGCTATTTTCCCAACACTGGCACAGACAACAATACCTTTAAAGGTTGTCATCCTGTCAACCTTTGAGATAAGTGGTACCACTCCTTCTCTTGCTTGTAACAAGAAAATACACAATACACAAATTTACTTGAAACTTGCCATGGTTATTGACCACTATCAGATTCCCATCCTGCCTACTTTTAAGACAGCTGACACTACTTTTTTTGATAGATGGTTCTACTCGTTGGAACAAGTGTCTCGTTCAGTTTCCTTGGCTCTTTCTGTTCTTCTTGACCACTATAATGTCTTCAACTTGTCAACTTTTGAGAACCTTTGACAAGACTTTGAAAAATCACTCAAAATTCTGCTATTTGGTGCCTGCATTTTTCAGTGTACATCTTGCAGTTGTGGGCCTCTAGTTGTATTTGCAAGCACATTTTGCAGGGTTTTTTAGTAAGACTGTCTTGAGTTAAATTTTTAATGTTCATATTCACCCCTTAAGTGTGCCCTAAATGTACCCAGTTCTTTGTAGTGGTGTAAAAGTTGTAGCTGGAAAATCAAATAACACAGATGCATGAGATGTTTGGCTAAAAACTTAAGTAACCTTGAGATGCAGACATTGTTGACTGTCGGTTTGTGCCATAACAAGCATCAATCATCCTGACCTCCTCCCCTTTCGAAAGCAGATCCTTACAGCGACTGGTAGCTGTGGTTTTGGCAAACAGCTCCAGACTGGTGAACATCCAGTCTAATTACAGGTTCCTTCTAAATGGTTGAAATCCAAAGTGAGGTTAAACAAGGAATTCTGTAATCTTATTTTAGGCCTGACCATATATGGAGAGCCAGGAAACAATTATGATGTTCGCAGAAGTCTTTATTTAGACTTTCTACTGTACAAGCCCTAGTTGCAAAGTGTCCCATTTTGAACAGCACTGGAAAAAAACATGGTCTAGGACCATTTGTGTAAATGCACGTATGTATAGAACCAGTATATTATGAGGATGTACATTTGTTGAGTCTCATTTCTGTTTATTACTTTGTAGAAGATACAAATAATTCATTGACCTCCACCACATAAATGCATGCCTAATCCAAAAACAAAAATAAATGTGAAACTACAGAAACAAGAAAAAAAAAAAAACATGCATGTCACCGGAAACAAGCGTGACCCTTTCTGGCCCTCCTTTCCTCTGTGAGTGGGTGAGCTTGTTTTTTCACAGAAGCCACAAACCCTATGGTTTAGTAAGCTAAACTATATTTCACATAAGACTAAAAAAGGGGGGGTGGAGGAAATTTAGTGAGTGAATGAACCAGCCCTGTGTGTGTCTGCGGTGTGAATGCGCAATCGTCGTCTTTTCATTGAGTGTTTGTTTTGAGCTCGGCTTTTGGAATAAATACACCTTTGCATGTTGGCAGGAGACAGAGCTCCGGAAGGAAGTGATGCAAACGACGTTACTGACATTACATACTGTATATATATTTACAGGAGTCTGTGGATTTCTCTTCAATGCATCCACACACAAGCTCTCACTGACTCACTGAATGAAAAAGGTGCTGTGACCTCCTTTAGCTGCTGCTTCCTGCAACCGAGGATTACTTCATTTTTCACTTGACAGCTCTGAATTCATTGGGAAAAAGGTATGGATTGTTAAGTGACTCTTTTATCTGTCTATTTTACTGCATTGATTTATAATGCACTTAGATTTTTAACACGTAAATGCATTGCTCCTCTGTCTTTGGTGGCAGCTTTGAGCTTTTTTGTCAATCAAATGTGTTTTTCCTGAAATACATCCAAATGCAACGTTGATCACGTTTCTGTTCCTTATGTCTGTTCCAGAATGAAGGCCATCATCATAATATATACTTTGTGCCTACTTGGTGTCATTTTTGCAAACCCAGTAAGTAAAGCATGCGTGTAAGCAAATAAAGTAGTTTTAGACATTTCATTTCTATATTTGTTGTGCATATTTGTCCATTTCATTGATTTTTTTTTGCTCACTTTTTGCCAGTTTGTGCACATTTTGTTGATTATTTTGTTAATTTTCTTAGTTCTGGTCCATTCTATTTACAATTTATCAAGCATTTTCATTCATTTTCTTACTTATGTTGCTCTTTTTTGTGCCCATTGTTGATTATTTGGTTTGACATTCTTGATTTTATGTTAATTTCTATTGATCTTGTGTGTTACATTTTTATTTTTTTGTTTATTTTGTTGAGGTTCCTGCTTCAATTTGGTTATTGTTTTGTATTTCAGAGAACAACATGCTATGATATGTGGATTAATTTTCAGCAAATAAATTTTTAAAACTGCCTGTTCAAAGTTAATTTCAGGTTCCAAGTAGATCTTGAGCTAAAAAAAAACAAAAAAAAGATGGTAACCATTGTTATAAAGCAAGAGTTCAAAAGTTCCTTTAATAAAGCATCCATTTATCCCAGGAAAAAAGTGACGTTAGTTTGAATTTAAGAAAAACTGCAGCTCACATATTGTATATCACCTTGGCCCCTTTGATAAAACCTGTCAATTTACATGAGCTGCAGCCTTAATAACGTCTAGAATAAACTGGAGTGCTTTGAAAAATAAAATAAAACAATAATCTGTCCTCTGAAGCTCAGACAGGAAGAAAACGATCAGAATAAAATGCAAAACACCTTCTGACCCACATCAAATTTGTGCATAAGCATCAACATAAATCTGTTTTCCTCCCATATGATAACCCATGTTCTCCTTTTCTGGCAGATTCCATTCAGTGTTGTTTTGGAATCAAATGAGCTCGATTCAAACTCAGTAAGTACAAACAAACATCGCTCCTCTCTTTGTTTACATCGGGGCTGAATGTAGTAACCTTACACATATTGTAAATCATTTTGACTGAAGTCAAGCTGTGTAGCTTCTCTTACACAGTCAGCAGAAAATCAAACAGTGGGTGCAGTTACATCTTGAAGCGTCTCCAGGCCTCAGAAAAGTTGCCTTTTCAGACACTATTGTTTACTGTAATGTCTAGATCTACAGTGTTTATACAGCTTGTCTGGACAAAGGTGGAAATGAATGTATCTAAATGACTAAGATGATGTTTATGTTACAGTTGTAGGGTGTCATCATGTGGTTTGGCTTTTTTTTGCACAGACGGAGAGTTTGGCTGTTTCACAATCATCTGAAAATGACACCTCGGAGATGCAGGTAATGGATAAATCAAGCCAGCGATGACAAAATTATTATTTTTTGATGCAGAAGGTGTTTTGTGTGACTGTAACTGGATACATTCCCGTCTGTTTTACAGAGCTCTGAAGAAATCAACTCAAGCCAGGTGAGTGTTTGATAATCTGTCTCCTGTCTCAACCAAAGAAAAACAAACGTGATGGATGTGGTGTAAATAGGTTCATGTTTTCATACGTCTCTTTCCCAGAGTTCGGAGTCTGAATCGTTAGAATCTGCGTCAGATGACAGGGTGGGTGGTAAACTCTTCTTATTTCAAAGTGCAGTCTGCAGGATTTAGTGACATCTTAAAGGAGACATTTTGTAGCACCTTTTAACAAGTCTCAGTATTAGATTTATAGGTTTATAGATTTATATATAAATAGGTTTATATTACTATATAAACCTATAAATAGATACTCAGTGACAGTGAATGAGGTTTAAAATGTATAAATCTGCAAATTTGTCCCTTGTTGTGAGGGTTGTGTCAGGAAGGGCATCCGACGTAAAAAACCTATGCCAGATCAAACATGCGAATCATTGGTATTTCGCTGTGGCGACCCCTGAGGAGCAGCCGAAAGGAGAAGAAGAAGTATTAAATTTCAGCTCAAAAGCCCCCTTCATTCTACCATGTCTTCATCCTCCTGGATTTCATCCCTGTAATTAACAGCCTGTTAACTCCGTCCTTTTCCCATCTGCACCATGTACACCATCATGTAAATTCACTGGTATATTATGTCAGGATGACTTTGGTGTTTCAGCTGGGTCCTATGGTCCTGTATCACTGACTGAGGATGATGACAGTATAATTGTGGCATCATAATATATCCAGAAATCCAAATGACTTCTGTCAGGTCTAGTTATCTGAAAAGGAGCTGTTTCTTTTGATACATTTAACATTATTTTTAGAATCCCCAGACAGGAAACTTTATTTTTCACAATATGTCTTCTTTAAGTATGCATATTATATTCTCTTTCTGCAAATAGACAGCTCTATGTTCTGCACACTGCACTTTTAAATATATTATTTATGTATTTCACTGCATCATAGTTTTACAGCTACAGTTATGCCCGCACAAGCTCCACTATTATACATGAAAATAAGGAAAGTGTGGTACATATGTAGCATGTACTCTCAACTTATTTTTTAATTCCATTTAAATAAAACTGTTGTCTTTTTTTCTGCAGACTTCAGAAGAGAGTAGCAATGAATCATCAGAGGAGGAGGTAGGAGAAATATTTATTTTATCAAATCTGGAAATCGTTATTATGATAATGGATTTTACTCACATGGGCTGCTTTCTTTCAGCCAACAGAGTTGGTGACTGAAACCAGAGATGACAGCATGGGCAGCGAGGAGAATGTCAGGAAGGTGAGAGAAACATTTTGCTCACATAGCTGATTAAAAATGATCGGTTGCAAAAATGAGAGAAAGTAAAGTGAATTTATTTTCTGCATAAAGAGCTGGGTCCGAGTGTTTGTAAACGTCGCCCAAGACCTGAGTGCAGAAGACAACAGCAGCGCAGAGGCCAAAGGTCAGTCAGAAGAACATCTGGGGAAGACGACCTCCAGCATTAAGACTCTTTCACAGAGTACAAACACAAACCTGGTGGTGGTGGGGAAGCCCACCGACAGCAGCGACACCAGCAGTGAAAGTGCAGACACCAGTGATAGTACTGCAGTTACAGCTGCCACTAGCGACAGCAGTGAAAGCACCAGCAGTGAAAGCAACGAGACCATTGAGACCAGTGAAACCAGTGACAGCAGTGACAGCAGTGATGCCAGCCAGAGCACAGAGGACAGTAACACCACTGACAGCACAGAGCTGCAGCAGAGCAAACTCAAAGACTGTGTGAATGGAACTCAGAGCTGTGAAAGTGAAGAGTATTTCTTCCAGGACATTGGAGACGATGCTCATGACTCAGTGGACAATCTGATGATGATGCTGGATGAAGATGAAAGAGAGTTGAGCCTGAGGAGATAACACATTACTGAAATATGTTTTCTACCACTATAAACTAGAACAGCATGATATGACAGCCTGGAGACTTGAGGATGTCATATCAGCTCTGGTCAGTGCTTCTTGAATGTTCATATTGGCACCATAATGTTACTTTCAGCTGTTTTTTTGTGTGTGTGTGTGTGTGTGTGTATGATGTGGCCTGTAATGATCAGATGTTTCCAAAACATTCTAGTTGTTGAGACGCATATGAATAAATAATAGATTTTTTTATTCTTTCTGTCTAACACCCGTATCAAGACCACAGCAAATATGTGTAGCATCTTGTATTTTAGGTCTATAAGTCTCGCCTAGCAGCATGGCCGGTTAGCTCAGTTGGTTAGAGCGTGGTGCTAATAACGCCAAGGTCGCGGGTTCGATCCCCGTACGGGCC
>JAQQAE010003623.1:0-19919 GCA_029823295.1 Pseudamia nigra | reverse complement strand
GGTCCTCTAGAGTATGGAGGTTCTGGCCACTGTTGGGTGAGTCGTGGCCAGGGGCTTCCTGTGTCTCTCTGAGGCTGTTCCTTGTGCGCTGCTCTGGCTGCACATTCACCAATCATCATGTGTACCTTAAGTGAACTAGATTAACTGTTCATTACTATAGTTAATGTGCAATTCACTGAACAAACTCATCCTCAACTTTTCACATTATGCCAGTTAATTAAAAAGCCAAAAGTCATACCAAATGCAGGCATGTAATGCATGCAAATGTGTCCACAAGAATTTTGTATTTTACCAAGTCTTATGCCTGGTTTCATTAAAAGCATAATAAACATAAAACAGTAGTCATCTTAATGGATGACGGTGATGTATTCCTTGCAACATTTGCTCTCCACCATCTGTAAGCTCACACACCTGAAGTTCTAACAGCACACAGTACATGTAAACACACTCATAAATTTCATACACTGACATACAATCATATGTTCAAGTTTCTTTATCCATTCTGTATATATTTTTATGCATGCAGGGATAGCACAGACACACGCAGTACCCACACCCCCACATTAGCACACGCATACACACTCACAAGCACTCGCAAATAAAAACAAGAAATCAATGTAACCTGTAATTTTTACAGAGCTGATGTGAGTGTGTGTGACAGGCCAAATCCAATAGCTGCAGCAGGGCTGACAGGCCTGACATGAGTCTTGCCTTGCCGGCCCCTCAATTATGCATGGCCCAATGTTTCCCCGGATCTTAATTGAATCACACTGTCTCAAACTTGTTATTTCTAATTTGTTGCATTTGATTTCTGACATCAGCGCTGCTGTGTCATGAATTATGCAAACAGGAGGACCTTTAATTGTGAGTGTTATTAAAACAAAACTAATTGCAGATGATTAAAATGTGACTAGGAAGCAGGATGTTGGGGGCTTCACCCTGACACGGTTGTGCTACTACTGCCAAATAATGATTAGGTCTCATGGCTGTCTGAGCTGTTGTTGTTTTGTGGTTGTGACTGTAACCTTGGGTGGAACATGTCTCATGGTTTAATGGAGGGACACGATGTAGTTTGTTGGTGGACTGCATGCTGTGCGTAGGGTTCTCTGCTGATATAATGTGTGATGATGACATGCTGCATACACTAATTTAATAGCACACATGCGCTGCATGCTGGAATGTAGAAACACACACTTAAATATATCCATATAATGGGGAAAAGAAGAATCAGCACCACTTATCATTCTGGTCTTATCACTCAACTTCTACTACTATTGATTGTATAATGCACATTTTTGATTAGTTCTTATAGAAATTGCCTGACAGTGCCCAAATACATAGAAAATTGCATTCAATATTGCCATCACTGAGGCTGACAGTATACAGTTATTGACATACAATGAGAAACACTTGTAAAATTTATTGTTGCATAAAAGTAATTTAGACCCTTTTGATTAAACTACTTGAATGTACTGAAGGCCACATCAAAGCTGAATTAGTCAATACACACACTGAGAGATGAGCAGATAATCAGGATTTGATGTAGAGTCACAAAGAATGTAACACACGTATTAATTTTTCTTGGGTGAGCTACATCCTTCAGAATCCTTACCATAAAATTAGTTCTCTCATTTATTCCCTATTTATGCTAGTAAGTGGAGAAGATGATTACAAAATGAATTGCTTTGTAAAATAATTGTGCACTTATTTCAATAACATTAAAAACATGCACGTGTGAGGTTGTAAGCAGGTAAAATGAAACCTCCTGTTCTACTCATAAGAGACTTAACAATTGAATTGTGCCTGCAGGGCAACAGCTCAGCACCTGACTGTAAGGTAGGGATCCTCACGGCTGTGTTCCATACGGGACGTTGGAGATGTCTGGAAGTCATTTCCACATATGAGGAAGGGGGAGGGAGGGCACACTTTAGTTTCATGAATGTTCAATCAATTCAATAGGACAGCTTAACTTTCTCTTTTCCCTCTCACAGCACATTTATGGGCCCACAGGCATTCACAGCCAGCATTCAAAGGTTGCCTGTGTCTCATACAAAAGCAGGGTAGTTTCACCTTTTGGGGGCAACAGCTGAAATCTGCAGCAGAAGAAACAAAACAAAGGAAATAAAGCAAGTCAGAAGGTGCTTTGCTGCTAACTGAGACTAAGGTTTTTAGGTGCACTTCACCAGAAAAAGTCTGAACAGTGCATAAGACCTTTAATTTATGCATTAATGTGACCGCTTTCACATTTCATATTATGGTCAGTTTTCAGAACTTCTTTGGAGTAAGAATTTTTCTGATAAGAGAGCTCACATGAAGATTTAATGATAAGAAATACAGTAGCTAAACAATTCCATTGTGTTAGAAGTCGACTTAGATCCACATGTAACAGGGCAGCTTTTATTGATTTCAGAATGAATATGGGGCATTTATTAGTGTTAATTCAACTCAAACAAAAATATATAGTGTAACATAAGGAATGGTGTGGAAAAAGAGTAGCCCAAACTATATTGGCATGTGCCTATCACTTTTTAATTTTACAAGTCAGTGGAGATGATTGTCAGAGATGAAAGTCTGTCCTCTTTTGACTCAAAGTCCATTTTTGAGAAGTTTTTAAGCATAGAACTAGCATCCATTTCTCAGATCAAAAAATTAAAAAAATATTAATAACACTCCGAACTAGCTCATTGCCACATGCATCTTTAGACAGACTGTGGCTGTGCCACAGGTTTAAACTTGACATTTTCTTAGGCATGCCCTCTTGGCTGAAGCACATGTACTGTTTGCCTCATTGGCCGGCTTTTTCAGCATAGTTTTAAGTCAAATTCAGCTAAATAAAAAATATGTTATAAACACACATGTAATGCACTACCTAGATCTAGATTATGGAAGATGAAGATATATAATAGAAAACTCTATTAACATGATAGGAGTGACAGAGAAAAGGCAGGCACACACCAACTGTGTGCACATCATCCAGTCTCTATGGGACTGTGTAATCCAAGGTGAGGCTCAGCTTCTCAGTGCCCAACCTTACATATCAAATGCAGTGATTTTTGATCAGAGAAATTACATTATAACACATGTCAGAGGACAGATATCAATATTTATTTTATCTTTTTTTTTTAACTTTTTATGTCAGCTGAGGCAGTGCCTCACCTTCCTCCCCTGACTGCACGTCCCTGGGTGTAGTAGCCCAAATTATATTGACACATGGTGAATGAAAGCTGGTTAGATCTCACATTTTCTGTCCCAAAGAATTCAAAACATTTGAAGTTCAAAGGAAGGCATTGCTTAATAATGACACTTCCCTGTTTAGAAACTGAAATGTTTATGTGTATTGTGTTTCTATTACCCATTTATAATGTGCTTAAACAACAAACACCTTTGCACAGTATTATATGTAGAATTTAAGTGCATACATTATGTAAAAGCCCAATATAAATATAGATCTATTAACAATATCTAGAGTACAAAGTCTTTGTGCAACAACTTTCATGCTTGAACGTTAACTGCATCTCCAAATAAATAAGTCACCTTAATTAAATCAACTGAATATTATATCCAAAATATCTTTATTATATTGCATAAAACAAAACATTCAGTTCTGTAAGCTTTTACGGGGAGAGTACTGTATACACCACTGCGTAGGTGACAAAGCATTAGCCTCAAACTAATGCTATCGAGCATTAAACATTCGGTAAAGTGTTCTCCTCCTAGCGAACACAATCAGATGTAACCATGCCAGGTCTAGGAGATGAGGCAGGGAATATATACATTTTCTTGAACTTCCAAACCCTACCTGTCAGACGCTTGTTTCTCAGCCAGGACCTAAAAAGCTTTATTCTCATTATGTATGCATGCTAAGCAGTGGCTGCCGTGACCTGCCAATTCAAAAAGTCTATCTTTGCATAAAAGTCTGTGTCAATAAGGTTTCTTGGTGGTGGTTGGGTTCTGTCTATATGCTAAAGTAGCTAAGTATATTTTGCCTGTGTCTCCAGGATGGCTGCAGAACCTTGTCTGTGGAGATGACAATTAGAGTCACTTTCCACCCTGGTTAGGCCAGACAGGTCCTGTCAACCACCAGGAGAAACGAATGGAGGCAGACAGAGAGTAATATGTGTACCACTCTGATTCTGCTTCACCTCGTGATCCTTGCACTGACCACCAAGAGCAGAGGAGGAGGATGAGGTGGGCAGGAAGGTGGAAAGAAGAGAAAATAGAGGCAACTACACCTCAGCAGTTTATTGTGGATCTATTTCTAGTTTTAAAATGGTTATGAGCTGTCAGTGAGTCATTCTTATATTTTTCACTTACCATGTTTCTCATATCAGCTTTCATGGATACTCAATGTTCATCGACCAATAAAAGTGCCAAAGGAATCTTCTCAGAGATTGTAACGATGCATAATATATAATACACTAGGAAATGATCTGGCTTAGCGTCTATAAGGCACTGTAAGCACACTATGATGCACACTGTGTAAATTAAACATCCAACAGTTAAAAGTGCTTTTCTGTGCTTTATTGCCATACAGTCCAGCCAAGCAACCATTACAGTTGATATGCAAGAGACATGGCAATGATCTCAGATCAGCTTTTGAATCTGACTTACATTCAGCCCCAATGTCTTCTTAACAAATCTAAAGTAGAGCAGGCTGTCAAACGTTTTGGCACAGCAGTACAACTGTCAGGTTGGAGTGTGTAAAAGATGTGCTGCATGCCTCTGTGTTGCAACTTCCCCTGAAAGAATTAATAATTTAAATGGGATTACTCTAAAATTCCACCATTTGCCACAAACCAGTGTAACATTGATTTGTTGAACTGTCATAATCGCACATCACTCAGAGTAAACAATCATTGCCTCACAAAGAACTTGAGGTAAATGTCTCTCTCAGAAAGCAACAAGGAGGAGGAGGGGTGGGTTTCATTTCTTTCTCGTGGTTTCCTATTGAGTGGCTCTCTCCTAGCTGAGAGAGGGAAAGAAAGAGAGAAAGAGAAAGCTGTAATTGCTGTCAGTCTCTCCTGAGCACAACCTTAAAGGCAGCTGCTGTTTCACAGCTGAAGAGTGAAAGGAGTTTGGGCTGTGTGGCTTCCCCTCTAGGCCTCTGGGGGATTTGGTGAGGTCTCTCCCCCTTCTTGTTTACCTCGTTTTATCAACAACAGCACACAGTCTTTAGGTACAGGGGAATCACAAGGCTAAGAGCCTATCACACTCAGAAACAGAGATTTGAGTAATTGAAAAGATTATCCTCAAAATGCCAGCTGTGATTTAGATGGTTTCCAAGTGGTAAAACTTTCTCCCTAAAACATTGCACACAAATATGAAAACACAAAAGGCTTTTGCAAAAACATCAGTTAGATGAGTTGACATGTTTATTCCAGATGCCTTGTCAACCACTTTGCCAGATAATGTATTCATTCAAACTCCCCTACTTTTCTTTAAGTAGTCAACCTGACGAACTACAGTATGTAGTTAATTTATGTGCATTTACAACATGCCCCATATATAAGGTCCTGGCTGCCAGATTTGCTGGCTCCATCCTCATAACACCAAACAAGCCAACAGTGAACACACAGCATTAACACACCCTTTGTCTGTTCATCTAACTGAAAATCTGGTTTTGGTTAAGTTTTTAATAACATCACTCATTTGTGCATCCATACACATACATTTATTAATTCCTCTCTCCAATAAGTTCTCACTGACTTTATCCCTCGTTATTGGCAAACATTAGAATTCACTTAAAGTGTTGCACACAGAGGTCAGATTCCCTCTTAGGGCGAAAAGCTTCAGGAAATTGCCTGCATTAGGGAGATGTATTGGTGTGAAAAGATCCCATGACATGCCACCGAGCGGGTCAGTTCACCGCTGTTTGTTCCTCACTGCGACCACTCTGCCTTTTTGTCTGTCTGCTTTACAGAGGCTCATATTAAGAATGTCCTATTTACTATACAAATCTAACCTTTGTTTCTGTGGCACATTATGCATAGCAACATTCCTTGAGAGGTACTAGACAGTCTCATGTTAGTACACTACCAGTCAAGTTTGGACACCCTCTTATTTTTGTTGTTTTCAACATTGTACATTAATATTGAAGACATCCAGCTAGTGAAGTTATGGAATTATACAGTAAACAAAAAAGTGTTAAACAACAGAGAATAAGTTTTATATTTTAGATTGACAAAAGTAGCCAGATTTAACTTTGATAACGGCTTGGTAACAGTTTTCAATTCACACGTATGTCTTGTTAACTGTTAATTCATGCCATTTCTTGCCTTGTTAATGTGCTTTAGACCATCAGTTGCCTTGTTTAGTATTTTTCATTCATTTACAAAAGAAAATGACAGCTTAAACTAACACAATATTCCCATATCCTGAATGAAAGGGAGCAGTAAGAAGAATACAGTAGTGCCCCAGCGTCACTTTCATTGAGCGAACCATTCATTAGCCAAAGTGAGTTTTTCCATAGGATTACATGTAAAACCTATTAATCCGTTCTGGACCCACGAAAACTGCCATATATAGTAAGTATTACACACCTGTACGTGCACATTTATTGATTTATAAAGACACTTACTGGAGGAGGATGAGACGGAGATGCCATTTTTATTAGGTCCCATGATGAAAAACACAAAATCTAGCAGTATTTTAGGTGAAAAAAGTGAAAAAAAATTGGTGAAGCAATAGGTGGAAAGATTTGTGACCCGAATTACAAAATTTGTAACCTGAAACTTTCCGTTAGCTGGCACACAATTTTGGCTGAAATTTTTTTCGTTACCCAAATTTTTCGTTGGTAGAAGCATTCGTTACCCGGGGCACCACGGTAATCCTGTAAAATTTGTTACAAAAATTACTTTACAAAAACATAATATTACTAACAGCAAGCAAACAAAACAAACATACTAATGAAACAATGCAAAAAACTCAGATAACTGCAGGCTAACACAGCTTCTCACATTGTTTTCTTAGGTATTGACTTGCAGTCGTATCAAACTACACTAACACAGTTTGCTATATTTTCTTATCATACTGCTTTTGATTATTTTTTTAAAATGTCATAGTTGATTTAACTTTGTCAAGATTTTTTTATAGATCAACTCCTCTCAAAGAGATGCAATTATTCTTCAGTCTAGTCCTGAATCATGATTTTTTTTTTTTTTGATATTTCTGTTCCTTTTAATTTGTGCAGCTGAAGGCTGGGTACAGAATAAATAGCACCATTTGTTCTCCTAGAACTACTGTGCAAATCCATATTATGACAAGAAACACTCAGTTAAATAAAGAGAAAGGAGAACTGACTATAAGACAGTATACAGTATAATTACTTTAAGAAATGAGGGTCAGTCAATATGAAATACTGTATCTCAACACTGAATGTGTCCCCAGATGCAGCCATCAAATCAAACCATCAAATGCTGCGATAAAACTGGTTCTCATGAGGACCATCCCAGGAAAGGAAGACCAAGATCTCCCTCTGCTGCAGATAAGTTTAGTAGGATTACCAGCCACAGAAACTGCCAATTTACTGCCCCGTTAGATAAGATTTTATGGTTTTGGCTTCTGCACTTGGGGACACATTCAAAGTTATTCAGTGTTCTTTTGCAGTTTGGATGTCTTCAGTATTAATGAATAATGTTGAAAATAATAAAAAGAGAAAAAACACTGAAAGAGAAGGTGTGTCCAAGTGTTTGACTGATACTGGAGGTGTATCAGTTCTGTGATGCAGTAAACATTGCATGGACAACATTGATGAAAATCCCCCTCCGATTTATTTAGCAGTGAAACGCCCTCCTGCAGACTTTTCCCTGTGTCGTCTTTCCACTGTGAAACTTATAGATCTCCTTTGACCACCGCCACGTACGACTGATGCAATCTCTGCTAATCATTGCATGCACATTGTTTACAGCAAGCACCATGACATCAGTGCATGAGGGGATTATTTCATTTGACTATTGTCCATTACTTGGAATGATCTTCCCACTGTAGATTCATTTGGTTGTTCTTAGGGTGAAATTCAACGTGGTGTTATAGGTCTTTATCCATTTATGACATGTTCTGTAAATCAGTATGCAAGGAGTTAGGGTATGGAGGTCTTACTTGTGTACCTGTGCCCTTGTGCTCTGTTATTCATTCTTATTTGATTTATGTCAACAGCCATTAACCACACTCACTCGAATATGTATGGATATGTTAATGATAATTCCAGTTTTTATAGCTATATGTTGCATGCATAAAGAAATCTGACCCATAAAACAATATTAGTGATCCAACCGAGCACACACTGCAGACACATAAGATGCCTTCGCCACAGTATTGCGATTCAATCCATCTGGTTGTCTGCCTGTCTGCACCTGTTACTCAAAATCTACAGCACATTTTAACTTGGAACTTTTACATATAACTCTATAGTGTTCCCTAAAAGATGCAGATCTGAATCTTGCCTCTAGAATCTTTTAAAAAATTCTTCACCACTGGGAGATGTAGCACTTTTTGATATTTCTGTCATTTTCAAAGAAATTGAAGCAGATGTTGCACTGAAAAAAGACACACACTGCATGATGATATCATGATTAGTGAACATGATTAATGTCTCAGTGATCTGGAAAATCATATTTTCATTTCTAAATCTTCCCCTTCTTTTTTAATAATAATTGTGCTGACAATATTGACAATGAAATCAACTCTACCCATGTATCTCCTAAACAACTGATGATATAAACAAGAATCTACATAATCAGAGTATGGGTTAAAGGTCAATTAATAGATTTATGAGATATGATTCTATTATTTCAGCATGGTGGACATTATCTAAGAGAGCTAGACTCTCTCTAGTCTGTCTTTTAATTTATAAGTATGCTAAAAGTACTGTGATGTAGGAATATTTTAATAAGCACAAAGTGTTCAAGTACAATGCAAAGACTCTCTTTTGTATCATCTTCAGCATCTGCTTTATTCTCCAAGAGATATTTTCACACTTATTTTGTAAGATAAATTTATTCTAATTAATGTCAATGTAAATTTTAGCGTGAGAAGAGGATCCAAATCCACTTTGTACGGACTTTGTTAGATCCCCCTAATACTGCTTTTATCTCAGAACAAGAACAAAAAGCATTAGAGATTGAACTGAGAGTGACAATGAGTCTGTTCTTTCATATTTGGAATCCAAATGGCTGTACCGTGGATCAACCAGCGATGGGGAGAGTAAACAGAAAAAAGTACTCAAGTAAAAAGTATTGTTACCTTATAATTATAATGACTGAAGTAGAAGGAGAAGTTCTCATACCAGTAAACATAATGAGGAATTTATTGTAGTAGGTATTTTTGTTTCCTTGTTATTTCGGTAGTTGTTTATTGTGTTAATTTTTGCTCACTTTTGTTGGTGATTTTATTTTTTTAACTGACATTATCATTGTTATTCATTTTACTCATTTTGTAGCTTATTTTGTTTATTTTGGGAGCTTATTTTGATCATTTCTGCTCACTTTGTCCCTTCTTTTGTTGACTTTCTGCTTGATTTCTGGATTATATTGTTCATTGGTGTTTCTTGCGTTGTATACAGTACAGCGAACCCTCGCTATAACGCGGTTCACCTTTCGCGGCTTCGCGGATTTTTTTTTGTTGTTGCAGTTTTCATGTATTTTTTTACAGTGTATGAGTGGTAAATGGTAAACACACTTATATAGCACTTATATAGCACCTCTATCTTGCACTTACATAGTGCCTTTCTACCCTACGGCGCTCAAAGTGCTTTACACTGCTTTCTATTCACCCATCCCATTGGCCGGAGTGAGTTTTTCCATAGGAATCTACTTCACGGATTTCACCTATCACGGCTTATTTTTAGAACGTAACCCCCGCGATAAACGAGGGTTCACTGTATATTAGAAATGACTTAATTTTTTTTGTTCTGTTTTTGTTCATTTTCAGGAATATTTTGTTCATTTTGGTGGTTATTTTTAAACATTTTTTCTCATCTTGTTGTCAAATTTATTCACTTCATTATTCCCCCTTTTAGGTCGCTTTACAAAAGATTTGATTTAAAAAATCCCAGACAATATATCTATAGGTTCTACCATGCATAAGCCAGATACCAGCAATATTCTGGATCTGGTGATCTAGACTGCTCAGATTTATAGGTCTGATAGGAAATCTGCTACCTTGAGGTAACAGAAGAAGCTACGGGCATGCAGCTACAGTAGCATCAAGTTGTAGCTGAAACCCAGCAGTACAGTGCCGGCAGATTTAATGTACTCTATTCCTAATACAGTATTTGCGAAGCTAAATCCAGAAGAAGTATATCATTTTTCATAAATATCTAATGAACTATTTGTGATATCAATGTAATACCAAAAACTGGGGTTTCAAGGTAATGGAATCCAATAATGAGGGGAAAATAATAATGAGGGGGAAAATAATCTGGGACTATTTCTAATAACACTATGGACGATAGCTTTAGGTAACCACTGTACACAGGGAGCTGCCCTGGCGGAGGTCTGCATTCTCTGAGTCCTTTCTAGTTTTCATCATTAATTTTGCTTTTTATCTCAAATGTAACTAAGTAAGAGTAAAAGGTACACAAATAGCCGCTCTTAGAAATACAGTTTTCTGAAAAAATGTAATTGAGTACATATAAAGGAGTTGAATGTAGTTGAGTACTAGCCACCTCTAGAGTCAACACACTTAGCTCAAGTGTGTCTACTGTCTGCCTTTGGATTTGAATGATCCTGTTCAATATTTGTCCAGGCTCCATGCAACAGTCTCATATGAGGATCCATCACTACATCTGTGACACATATAATAATTATGACACTTTGAAATCTTTCAAGAGAAAATAGTTTGTTCCTCCATAAAAACACAGGAGCATAAATGCAGACCATTACTTGGTATTGAACTTAGAGTTGAATCTGTCTGCAAAACTAACCAACAGATGCCAGAATGTGGCCAGAACAATCACATAAAAACACACCTTCTGAGCATGTCAGAATGAAAAGTCTGTTTGAAAAAAATCCATAAGCAATGACCCGGCAGAATTTCAGGCATCCATAGAAAAACGTGAACCCTCTGATGTTAATCAGCACATTTGAATTAGTTTTGAAAGTTAATGAGTTTTTAAGCGGCCTCGGGGACCCCCCGTCAATAAATTGAACACTTAATTTTTTTCTCTTTCAGATTCCCGTAAAGAGTTCTTTCCCTCCAATGCAAAGCTTTACTTTGAAATGCCTCCACTTTGATAAGAAATGAATTAACACTTTTGGAAAACAACACGCAGTAGCAGGATGTGATGGCTCCTCTCCTTCTATCTGATACATATTCTAATTGCTGAGTGCTGACCCTTACTCCCACTGATGAGCAGCCAGAGAGATTTTGACCTTGTGGTGTGTGTGAATCGATGGGAAGTTGATAAAGCCAAGTTCATTGCTGCCTAACATAAAACAAAGCTGATTTGTTTACCTAGCTAAGCCTGCGCATGTCAATCCCATTACGGAATGATTTATAGACCAGCACCCAATGAAATTGTTTAAAGCAGATTAGGTAGAGAAAACGATCACCACTAATATGACAAGCTGATATGCTGTGACAGGTAACCAAGCAAACAAGTTCCTGAAATTCAGATTGAATTACAATCCTAATAATCCTACAGGGAGCAGGAGATTTAATCAGGAGAGGAGAGGAAGAAAGAGGGAAAAGGAAAGAAAGAAAGCGGGAGAGCAGGAACGAGAAGAGGACTGAATGAAGGATGCTAGTTCTTCAGCCACATGGGGGAACGCCACCTCTTTTGTGATTTACTTGTCAGGATTTATCACTCGGCCTGTGTGAACGGGAGAGAGTGAAAAGAAAGTGAGAGAGGTGAAGAGAGGGAGAGCTGTCTTCATACTCATACGTGACCAATCATTTAAACTGCTTTGTTAAAGATTATTTTGTGATAAATAACCAAACTCCCATCCTCTCATTCTCTTTGACTTTCCATATACTTTAAATGCATGTGCCTATGACTGGGTTTCAGAAATTAATTCATGTAAAAATTGTATTATAATATCAAATATCCCAAGAGAAAATATTTGTTTTTAACGTTATACAATATGCATGTGGTGTATTGCGTTACATATGAATGTGGTGCCACAAATAGAAATATTAATGTAATATAATGTGCAAAGACTCCACTAAAGGATACAAGGAGCCAGTGTCCCACTCAGAATGATGAAAGACTCCCTTAATGTTATGGATATTGTGTTCCAATAAAATCTTGTTTAAGGTCATAGTACAACTGGAATATCAAGTATTTAAAACTTGAAAAGTAATCAGAGGATGTAGTTTAAGCTGCACTAATATCTCTGAGAGTTTCTCCATATTTATCATTTGTCTGCTCAGCCCTTTTCCTCCACAGATTTCTCCACACAGTGTCCTGTTTATTTGAAAATAATGAGAACAAAATGAGGAATAATACCCCTTTTCCTGGACATGTTAAACTGATTGTATCTAAATTATGGTATTAATGTTTAACTAAGGTGTGTTGTTTGGACATTTGAATATGCATGGTAATCATTAGATTTCAGGGACAGAAATTTCCCACATCTTGCTACACATATATTATGCATGTTTAATATATCTGGTTCTCACAGAGCACAATGAAAAACTTTTGATAGATATTATTCTCTCAGCTGAATATTAGTCACCACAGTGTAATCTCATTAATCTGCTATATATGTGCATCTCATGGCTGAATTTTTATATTTTACTACTTAAAAAAAGCAAATGACTGCAAAGTAAGATGAAAAACAAACAATATGCTGTAGATGACAAGTAGATAAGCCTTTACACCAAAATTACAAAATCTTACATTTACAAAATCTTACAATTACAAAACAAGCAGCCTGCAAATCTCCATGGCTCAGTTTCCTTAAAAGATGCTAAGGGAGTGTGTTTCCTTTGCATACACATATCAAAGACACAAAGTGTTATCAAAACTTTTCCTTATATCACTTCCACATACAGTTGATTAAACTCGCTTCTATAAATGTCAGCATTCTTTTTTTCTATGATGAAGGGATGTCGGGAGATGAGGGATGTGGGGAAGACAGAAAGTTTCAGATGGGGACCTAATTAGGGAGCACACAGCCCACTTCTCTCCCCATTCCTAATGAGGGGTTTGTTATGGCGCAGGTTAGCGGCATGTGTCACAGCAAGGCCGTAGTGGAAGAGTAGAGCGGCCGACAAGCAGATCCCCAGCGCAGTGTGATTCTACACCTGCAAATCCCCAACACATTGAAACCAGGCCTCGTTTGATGTGCTATTCTTTTCATGTTGAGAAACGGGAGGGACCGAGGAGCAGGGACCTAGTTGAAAAGAGGTAGGGGGGCTTGGGAGGAGTGCCGGGGTCTATTAGACGTTTTAATAATGTTAATTAATGAATAATAGAGTTACTAATGAGCTACTGGCTGCATTTATTCATGTGATTATCTCACCCTCTCTCTAATTCTGTCTATGAGCTCTGTCAAGGGACGATGGCGACTGAGTCAAACACAAATAGACACACTGACACGCTAAGTTCCACACACATGCAAAATTGCACATAAAAAGCCCTACTGCAGGCACACCAAACCAAAAGTATATCTTAATATGTGAAAAGTTATACCGAAACAGACAAACTCACACAGGCGATTTGTTCAAGTGCTGTAAAGCCCAGTGGGACCCAGCAGGCCCCCATGACTTATAGACCTCCACCACAGGAAATGAGAGTATTATCAGCCTCCAATTAGACAAAGGAGGTGATTTACATGCACAGCTGTGAGTGCATGGCACAAAGAATTACACATATACATGCAGATACACATCTAGATGCAGACGGGTGACAAATCAAAGGAATAACTTGATTGAGTGAGTGGTCTCTTTCAGGATTACAGTGCCGTGGGCTCACTGAATTTTTTGATGTGAATCATATGCTGCAGCCTCGTCATCAACCCATCTGAGCACCTATGGAAGATTTTGAACTGACAAGACCTTTCCCTTTTGTCATCTAAACAAAAAAATGAAGAACTATATTTTGGAAGTATGTGGTGTATATCCTTCCAGAGTTCATAGACTTCTGGAATCAATGCAATGGAGAACTACAGCTGTTTTACAGGCAAATGAAGGCACAATACCTTAATGGGACACTTAACAGTTATTGTTATTTTAATTTGTCACCCAAGTTAAAGGTAGAGTAAGCTATTCCTCAGAAAGTTAACAAACACATTCTGCTCTATAGTAAGTGATCCTCCATAAAGCTCCACCCCCAAAAATCCTAAAAGCAGCAACCTCTGTAACCAAGCTGTGAGTAAAATGCAGAAGTGCCAAAACTGTATTAATTTCAGTGTCCACTTTGGTTTGCATCTAGAAATAATTTATTGTTATTTATTATCTAATTATTTTATTAGAATCTTCATTTTATTGGAAACTTTAGAGCAGAAATAAGCAAGTTTACATCCTGGCACAATGGTTTTTCTTTCTACAGTTTATCTTCACCTCTGTGATCACTGTATGGGGGTGGACTTTGATACAACACAAAATTTATGCATAATTACAGGCATGGCCACATTGGTAGATATGTCCGAGCCAGAGGCTTTACTGTTTCATTAAAATCACCCCAGTTCTGCGGATACATACTCTGCCTCTAATTCCATTTTTGGATCCGAGTGAGTAGGCAGTGGTGCCAATATGGCAGCACCCAGAATCTCCTGATTTGAACTTCCAATTAGATATTCAGAAAATGAATGGGTGACATCACAGAGTTTGTCCATCCTTTATCTACAGTCTATTGCAGAAGAACACATGCTCTGTTACCCACTAGCTGGAAAAATGAGTAAAACATGGCTGTAGCTGCCAAAATGTTCTTAAGAAAATGAAAATTGTAAGTAACTGGATTGCAACTGCAAGTAGGTTTTGAATAAGCAATGCAGCTCACACTGCATTTTGTTATTAACCAAATAATTAAATGTTAATTAATGTAATGTGCAAGCCACACCATAAATGTAGTCATAAAGAAAAATAGGGCTTAATTTAACAGAGTAAAAGTGAAAAGTGCAATGACTAATATTGTGTTTATTAATATTTTAAACAAACCAAAACACTTATTTAAAAAAAAAAAAAAACTACAGGACTGTGTTTATCTGCCAAAATCAACATCAACCAATTCCTCAATTAAGGAAAAATATGCCTCTGACAAACTGACAATGAGACCTCATGTATCTGTGGTTTGCAGTATTATGAAAAGGCAAGGTTGTTTTTCATTTTATTTTACTTACAGAGTCAGGGCTGTTTAATGAACTGCCAGCAGTGAGACTGACAAAAAGTGTATTGGATTAGAATCACTTACTCTACCTTTAAACATGTGGTTCTGTCGTTCCCATCATTTTTCTTAACTGCGCACATACTCAGTGCAGAAGGTAAAGTGTGCAAACGGATCCACTCTTCAGTCTCTCTACCTCCCTTTCTGTCTCAATTTTAATGTTTCATTTCTCTTCATGCTTATCATCTGCTAGTCCTCAGTCGAAGCCAATGAAGAGGCAAGAAGCAACCACTAGTGGGCCCCAGGAAGATGTCCTCGCTCTTAACATCTCATCACCCTGACTCCTCTGTCCTGTGTCTCAGCATACTCTCTCTGTGTTGCAAGGTACAGAAAGGCCTGTTGCCAGAGACAATTCAATAAAAAGTCAGTGGATGACGGGCAGTAATTAGAAAGACTGAAAATGCCACAGAGGATTTGGATCGAGTCAGAATGTATTGATTTACAGTTGTTGGAAAAGTGAAAGCTTTTAGCAGCTTAAGCATGAACATAGATGATATAATTCCAAAGTCTGTAAAACAAATCTAATAGTAGTGGAGTATTAATAAACCACAAAAATCATTTTTTTAAACTTAAAAGATTTACATTGATTCAAAAAATTAGTGTTAGAACAAACAGCATAAACCACATGCTACACACACACACACATACACACACCTGCAGCACCTGACACTTTACCGACTCGTCCAATTCCAAACCATTTCCACACAATCTCCCCTCACTTTCTATTGATTTTAAAATCAATAGCAGCCCCACCTGTGATGTCCGTGTGAAACCATGTTACAAAGAACCAACTTTTTGAAGGAAAGCATTTCAAACTGCAACTGAGATTGAATCTTCACACTCAACGCTGTATAATGATTGAAATAAATTAATGAGGTCAGTCTCGGAACATTATCTGCAGTGACTACAAAAATAAATCTAGTGTGAACTAAACCCAATCAGAGAGAGACCTGAACCATTTATAAAGATGGCTCCATCTGTTTGCTCAGTGGTTGTAATGAAGTTATCAGTGGGCGGTGGACTTCTATAAAACCCCATCCAGATCTGTAAAGAATCTCATTAAGCCTATGCTTATTGTCAGCCAGAACACAAAACCAGCCAACATTGTTCTGGTCTTTTCTTCCTCTGCTTCTCTTCGTGCTCTCCTCTTTCTGAGAGCAAGAGAACAAAAGGCAGCTCCGGTCCCAATCAGCGCCTCATGAAGGGGGATCCCAGTCAGGTCTTAATCAGTGCTCTGCTTAATAGAGCAACACTTCCCAAATATTATTAACCTCATCTGTCTGCATTAGGCCCTAATGGCCTCGCTCTCTGTGTATTGTCTTTGCAGCAGCTGGTAATGTACATATATATTAATCCACTCTCTCTTCTCCTCCGCTGAGAGATTGCGCAGCGCTCTCAGAACAAACGGTGCCCTTCAGAGAGCGAGGCAGACACAGGTTAGGAAGCCACTAATTAAATGTCAGACTTGACAGATTAAAATTATGAAATTTAAAATCTGCAAGTGGCTCTTTGTCATTGTCAAATTAAGGGGTGCACTGTGTGATGAAGGGGAAGGGGACGGTGAGCTCTAATGGATTGAAAGGGAATGTGCTTTAGCAGCAAGCAGCTCTCAGTGAATAAAGATTTGCCGCTCTTGCCTTAGGTAGCATGGCTGCATGTTCAATTCCTCCATATTCTCCCAAGTCTGGAGGTTGATAGGTCACTCCAATGCTGCCAAGCCCATCCTGACCACTCCATTTAGATTTTTCATTCCTCTGACAACACAAATACCTGGCCACAAAACCAGCACTCCAGAAAAGCTATTCCACCTTTGGCATCCTGTATCTCCGCAATAAACAGAACGTATGGAGACATCAGCAGTCATTGTTATCTCCTTCATGACCAATGAGATCTTGATCAATGGGAGGAAATATACAGGTAGAAGTGCATTTCAGCAAATATGCTAAAAAAAAAAAGAGTAATCGTTCAAGCTATGCTTTAGTGTTTAGCGTATGAGGAGGCCAAGTCCTCATCTGATGTAAGTATCAACATAAGAAAATAACAACAGTCTACGTATCTACTGTGGCACATGTGTTAATAGCAACTCATCCCCAGTTTAAATAGTATGAACAGAGAATCAGCTAACAGAGCTTTTGATGAATTCTCCACTATGATGTCTTTTTGGTGACATAAAGCAGTTTTCTTTATGTTTGCAGGTGCTGGATTATGAATATGATCTCCAGACATTAACTAGAAGTACAGATGGTACAATAGACAAATGAGGCTGTTTCTTCACACATGCCTGATGATCAGGGTTCAAAGCATTTTCAGCTTTGACCAGGTCTAAATGCATTTGGCTCTGACAAGGTCGAGGGCACACTCTGCAGTAAAGCAGAGTGTGAGGCACAGGCATGCAGCAAACACTCAACAAGGATCAAAACACCATCACCATAAGAAGTGACACGATCCAATTAAATTTAATTACTCAAGCTGTACTTACATTTAAAATGACAATTTTGATTAAGGCGGTTACATACACCTAAAGCTAAAAGCAAAGGCCAAATGGTATCAGAGTAACAGTATTAGTGTACGCAGAACCTTGACTAGCTAATTGGGTTTAATTAAAGCCAGGCTGAGAGGACTGCACCAAGTTCAATATTAGACAGAAGCAGGTTAGAGTCATGGCCCCATTTTTGTTTAGTTTGTTGGTGTGTTTTTTCAGATCCATGACCAAGGCACACTGAGGTTTCATAGGCTTTGCTCATGGCTTCATGGTCTTGCTTTCCCTCTTGTGAATCTTTCTTTTTCTCTTGCTGCACTATTAAATGTTTACTACCATCTGGTGATAAGTTTTATTAAGATTCTAATTAATTGTTTCAGTCTAAATGAATCCCCTCTGAACATTTGTTAGCATAATAGTACACTAGATAGCATGTTCACGCACAGGTTTTATTTCTTAAATATTAAAGGGACATTTAATTGTGTGGTTAGAATGTACAAGCTAAACACACACCAGGACACAGAAACCAGTCAAATCTTTGAATTCTTTTCTGCACCATAGATGATGAATTTACCAGATACTATCCTATCATTCTTCTGTGCATTATTTATCAAAAAATTGGGAGAAAATTATAATAATTTTAATCATTTTGTCACATATTTATTGACAAATTGGCAATAATCAGTCTATCTTTACTTTTAAAGTACTAGACCATTTTTAGATCCTCCTTTTGAATCACAATTCCAGTCTACTGTTCACATCAAATCACATTTTAAAATTATTTTTAATTAATTATAAGCCAATAATCCCCCTGATCTAATTCATCTAGACAAAACATTAAGTATACTATCACTATACTGTCTACAATGAAACACAATTCAAAGTAAATTTTAGTGTTGCTGCATTTTTTAATTAACATTTTTTATACTTTATTTTTTCTTGAACCTGTCCTCCCAAAAACATCCACATGGGTCATTTGTTCATGTGTTGTATTATAACCTCATAGTAACAATACAAAGAGGACAAAAAACAAGGTGGAGTGGGTGATTATGGTGGCAGAGCCAAGTTCCAGGACTCGCACACATGAGAACAGGGTTTGTGTCCCACTACATGTGTTTCATTGGCCCCATGTTTTGTATTTTTGTTTTTGGTCCCTGTCACCTTTTCCCTAAGTCTCTTTTCAAAAAGGCTTTATGCCTAAACATAATCCTCACTCAACCCTTTTGTCTTAAAGCCTCAACAAACAGAAAGTGAATGTCACAAACTCTAGCAGTAGTAGAATTAATGGCAAATGAAATGGAATCCATGGCATCCCTGCATTGCATTGAAATAGTGACCCATGCTTTCGTGGCCATGTTGAAAATGCCACTGTTAGGGGTATACCTGAAGATACACCATCCCGGGTTGTAACTGAGGGTAGGAACAAATTACCTTCATGGTCATATTGTTTTGAAGACTAGTTGGTTACTGAATTGGTTGGTTAGTCATATGGTTGGTTAGTTGGTTGTTTTGCTGGTTGGAATGGAAGACTTATTATGTGGAGTTGTAAAAAGTGCTGTTTCCACAGTATTTTTATTACATATGTATTAAAAAATTATATTTTTTATTATCCCTGATTCATAAGTATATTTCTATACAACATATATCATCTGACCATCCTGGAATTGGGATGCCTCCTCTCTTCCTCTCTCTTCCTGAGGTTTTCTTCCATAGTCTTGCTTGAATCAAAGGCAGAAGGACCCAAGATGTTGGACAGTCCTTTCTGCAGAATTTGTGCTGTTGCGCTTTATTGGTAAAACTTACTTGACTCTCAGCATGTTGACATTAGCAGATGTTGTGTCTGTGTTGTAATGTTTGTACAGTGGTATCTCGGACAAGGAGCTCTTCTGACAACGAAAAATTCGGATACGGAAGAAAAAAACTGCTAAAAATTTCACTTGGACAGCGAAAATTAATCGGTTAATGAATAGTCGCTTCCGGGTCTTGGCGAAGCTAACAGCCATTAGCAAGCTAACACAGGCTAACGGCTAACAGCCTTTAGCCTGTACAGAGACAGAGATCCTAACGACTCTGTAACGACCCTGGCCTAGGTGGAACTAACACCTCTTAGGGTGT
>JAQQAE010003622.1:0-19920 GCA_029823295.1 Pseudamia nigra | reverse complement strand
AGGTGGGGAGGGGGCTGCTGTGAAGGGAGAAAAGGAGGGAAGATTAAATTAGGCTAGGATGGACACAAGAGGTATATTTGTGAACCTGTTGCAACATTTTTAATCCTAAAAACAGACTGAAAATACAAATAATATCACTGAAATGAGTGCTTACGTCACAGTATCTCTTATTTGGCCAAGGACAACAGGAATTGTGTGTGTGTTTGTGTGTGAGAATGAGAGACCATGTGAACATCTCTACATACGCCTCACCTACCCACCTTACTACCCCCACTGAACCGACGATTGCACCCATAATGAATGGGCTGCCAGCCCTCCCCGCTGTGGCTATCCGAGGTCAGACCACATATTATATAGCAACCTATCTGAAATGGACCGCATATTATATAGCAGCCTATTTGCTGGGATGATGAGCTCTGGACACCTCCCATTATTTATTAGGAAGGGCCACAGTGATGGGAGAGCAGAGGTTGGATGAACTAGGTAACCAGATGTGTGTGTGATGGAGAGTGAGAAGATGAGGAGGAGGAAGAGAAAGAGATAAAAAAGTAAAAGTATTCCTATATATTACGTTAAAATCCCATCTGTATTATATGAAACAGAACGTCCCCCAGTCATGCATTAAAAAAGTCACACATTTAATCATATGATAACCTAGAAAAAGACAAATATTTAAGTCACTTATGACGTGGAACAAAGAAAAATGTTTATCTATAACAATAAAAAACTGCTGACTTAAGTGGAAGGTAAATTCCTATGTGGCTTTGAAAAATGGCCAGAAACCTCAGCATTCTAACAGGGGTCAGCCTGCTTTGTTAGGTGTGTTCTCCTGGTGCTAAAAGACAAATGATGTACTTTGCCTTGGGTCAACTGGGCTTTCCCATCCCATAATGACCTTTCAGGGAGCTGGAGGAGAGCAGCTGTTCCCACAGCGATGAAGCAGCGCTGTATGCTGTACATCAAAGGTGTATATAATGGCAAACTAATGTTTTAACACTGCATCATCACCTCTCAACCTATAATGGACTCCTTTAGTTTTCATCAATCATATAAATGCAGTTAAACAGGGTGCTGTATGTCAAGACTTTTTCAAGAAAGTCCTTTTCTTATTTGAAGCTTGTGTGAAATCTGCAGCCAAACAAAAAAGGCATCCAAAGTCGTTTTCTGTTTTCATCTGAGGTACATGCTTCCAGTCCTTGCAGCATTCTCCACTTTGCTTTGGAAGAACAACTTGAAAGTCCTCAGTGTGTGTATACACTGCTGTACTGCCAAAGGTTCCCTGGAGGAGAGGGGATCTCTGTCAGTTTGTCATCAGACACAAGCTGCCAAATTTTATGAAATACCAAATTACTAATTGGCCCAGCGTTAGGTTTCCCGCCTGGAAGTGAGACTGTAATATCTGGGCCTCTATTAGGATCACAGAGAGAGCCACTCGACGCAACCTCCTGCTGAGCTGGCAAGTTTCTGTCATTTCACACCAGGCTATATGGCAAAGACGCGCATACCCTCAAAGTGATTATCAAGGACAAAAGACTTTCAGACATGTCTGCTGTCAGTGTCAAGCCTTAAGAATTTGCAATCAACTGAGTGCTGTACTGCATCAGATTTGAGGTCATAGGTTCACAAACACCTTAGCTTAAAACATTTACACTCAATTTTATTTTACACTTCTTGCCTTGTGCAAAATCAGACAATTTTACATCAAACTAAAGTGGCTGATTATGTATAATTTGTGAGCTGTTTTTACGTTCGGCTTCAATTTACATCATTCTCAGAGGATGAAATGTTGCCTGCACATTGTTAGTCTTTCGTGGCACTGTATTTAAGTTGTCTAACTTGATTCAAACAGTTAGGACAGCTCATGGTATTAGTAGATTTTATGGGCCTCTATAAACTCACTTCTTTCAACCCATAGATTTAAACATTTTTGGCATTATATTCACTATCAGAGTCTGAAACAAAGTCCATAAATATAGCCACAGCTTTCACCCACACTCAATCAGAAAGATGAAAATTTGCCTTTAAGTTTGTAATGTGAGGGCATTAACAGTAAGAAGCTTCCAGGATGTTTAAAGGCACAGTGAACTTTCACATCTTTCAGTTTGAAGTAGTGGAGCTACTGTAAGTAGAAATGGAATTACTGAGGAATTACTGAAATGTGAAATAATGAGTTGGAGTTCAGATGGTGACCAATTTATTTCCTGTGTATTTTTCATTTAGAGGCTAAACAGTGCTCAGTTAGTGGTGCGAATATCAGCAGGAGGTTCTGGGTGTGAGGTTGAAGGACGGTGTGTCTTGGTTGTTTGGCATAAATTGATTTACAGTATAAACAGGAAATAAAACTGTGTATTATTGAATATGATGGTTAGATTATCAGAACTGTTTTATAGTTCCACATATTTATAACAATAATGCAGATGTTTAGATGAAATTATGCAATACACTCGTCCATAGGCATGAATGTGAGTGCGAATGGTCCTCACGAAGATTAAGGGGTAGAAAATGGATGGATAAAGCTGATAACAGAGCTGTTCAGGACCCCAAATGAACGATGATTTAAATGTGATTGTATTTTGCGTACATAAAGTAGATGCACAGTAATATGTATACGTAAAGCAGAGTTTCACTAAAAGGATGCTCCATGTAGAAGAGAGTAAAGCACCTATGGTACATTTAGTATGCACCGACTGTTAACACAATATTTTTTCCATCAACTGGTAGAATAGTCAGTGAGATGCACCGTGAGAAATGCAAATAAAGACTAAATCTCAGCTTAATATGCTTGAATGGCTGAACAGAAGAAACTGTAGTGTGCTAGTGAAAAAACAGGTGTGTCATCACCATCATAATTTAGAGACAATGCAGACTGGCATTCATGTGAGTGATAAACACATACACAGACTAGGGCAGGAAAGGCACAGTGAAGACAGTTTATTTTCTGTTGAGCAGTGCTATCCTTTTTTAGGACTACTAATCAAACATGCCTAAGGCCACGGGATGGATAAACACACACACAGTTTGGCAACATTTCAACTCTTCTCTCAAGCGGAGCAAGGGAGAGAATAGGGTAGGCTGACGAGTTCTTCACACACACACACACACACACACACACACACACACACACACAAAAACACTGGAGAAACGTAAGGAAACGTATCACTTTATTTTATTGTAAAAAGAGTGGTAGCCTTTTAGCCAAACACATGGTTAGCAAATTATGGCAGTTGACATTGTTGATGTACAGAGGAGCAAATGGCTCTGTATTCCCCAAAATGTCACCATACAGTATTATGACACAGAGGACAATTTAGGGCACAGCCAGATATAAATTACCAATAGACTATGAAAAAGCCACTTTTTTATCAAGACAATGATTATGTAAAACTACTTATCTGTTTGGTTTTTGTGGCACATGCGGAGACAAAATTGCCTTTTTATTAATATGTATGCTTTCTTTTAGTCTGAGAGACAAACATTCAGTTCAAACACGTCAGACTTCAGTGTCTCTGTTTCCCTTCACCCCAACACTTCAGTTTTTCCAGCGACTGAAGGGTTTTAGTGTACCAGTCACTTCCAGTGCAAAACTGTGCAATTTGGTTAGCTAAGGCGCTGGCTTCCCTTTAGAGTCTAAGTCCTCAGAGTTGTCCTCCATGTTGGGAATGTTTCTGTGAGGCTCTGTAGCATCTCTTGCATAGAGCCCTCTACATGTTGATCCCCTAATGGAATAGAAGATTTCCTTCAGTTTGTTTCACAGAGGTTATTTCACTCAGTTCAACACCAGTGATGTACTGGTAGATTAAAATGGGACACAGTGACTCCATCACGCCTCAGAGTGTACATGTATCAGCAGTGAGGCTGGTGGGTGGTCAAACCCTGTATACCCATCCTTGGCTCAATGTTGATGGTCATGAAGCTGCTTCTGCATATCCCCTGATAAAGGTGGGCAAATCTACATTGGACGGGATGTAGAGTATGCCTGTGGGTGCCTCCTATACAGTCTGAGAAAAAAATCTGACTTTCTTTCCTGTCAGCAGCCAGCTTCGGAGGTCCTTGATGGAGGGAAGCTTCATTTTCTCTTTGTTTTTACTGTAAACATTCAAGAAGATGCCGAAAAGTACCAGAAGGCCACCCCAAATGTACCTGAGCAGGAATAAACACAGGTTACATATGTTTAAGAGAAGGACAGATGAAATATGCAGAAGAGGGCATCAACAGAACTCTGCAATGTAAGTTTAGTGTTTTTGAGATACATAACTTCATTATACCAATACAAAGTTTGTCATGTCAGCTGAGGGTTACGTTTTCAGATAAGGCAGAGCTATTTGAGGACCGGAGATGAGAGATTACTGTGTTCTCCTTTACAAAAGACATCCATCCTAGCCCCTATATGCCCATAAAATATCTTCCAAAAAAAACTATACCATTTTTAATTTCAACACTATCATAGTCATCAATTTTTGTCAAGTGCACTAGATACCAGGCACTGTGAATGCACTGCCCCATAAAAAGACGAGTGTCTTGAAAGTATAGAAAGTGGTACTTTTAAAAACAGTAAACTTCACTTGTAAAAGGGACTATGGAGGGCACACTCCAGCTGGAGGGAGAGTGAAGTTGGCCAGACAAACAAGTTTATTACTATGACTTTATTATCTTGTGTATTTATGTGTAAAGTCACAATGTAGAAGCAGAGCAGGAGAGGTACAGCAGAAAACGAGACCCCTCTGACCACACAGAGTTACAGGGTGAGTGAGGGAGTCAAAAACAAGACACACGGCAGACCATTCTGGTCAGTGTCCGAAAATGGACTGAGGTTATAAAAAAACAGGGGCAGAGAAACCAAATAACATTGTATTTGTGAAAGGAGAGGTCAGGGGTAACTCTGGAAACATGCTTAAAACAAGCTGAAAAGTGATAAAAGTCAAAAGGTGACAGTACTTACTGAAAAGTGAAAGGTTTTGTGAAGAACATGAAGGAAAGTACGATAGTCATGGCCTTTCGCCCGGTGGTCACTGGGAAGGAGAAACAAATTTTTGTGACTATAAATGTGTGAAAAGTTAAAATGCAAAACCAAAACCCACTTAGTCCATTCTCAATGATACAGAGTACATACAAGGCAATAACAAAAAGGTACAGATGTGACAGACTGAATGGATACACCTAGAACAGGGGTCAGTAACCTGTGGCTCTTTAGTTTTGTCCAGCGATGGAAGTAACATATTATAATCAATCAAAATGAACAAAATGAAATTAAGAAAAAAACTGATGCAAATAATCTACAATCATCATACATCATAAGGAAATGGACAGGATTAAACAATACAAATAATACAAAGAAAATGGACAAAAACGAGCAAAATTTAAAAAAAAAGATTATTCTCAATTAAGCCAAACATGAGCAAAAGTAATCAGGTAAAAGAAGAGAAAATTCACAAAACTGACTAAAATAAAATCAACTGGATAAAAATGCATAAAGAAATTAGGAATACATTTGATAAAATCATCGACAAAATAATCAAATGAACAAAA
This sequence comes from Pseudamia nigra, assembly GCA_029823295.1. Lineage (NCBI taxonomy): Eukaryota > Metazoa > Chordata > Actinopteri > Kurtiformes > Apogonidae > Pseudamia > Pseudamia nigra. The sequence goes on along the minus strand of JAQQAE010003622.1, from coordinate 14,394 downwards.
TAATACATGTAAATGAATATGAACACAAAAATAATGAGGAAAAAATTCACAAAAGTCAACAAAAATCCACAAAAATAACCTAGGAAATAAACCAAAATTAACAAAAATGAATTAAATAATTCAATAAATGAACAAGAACTTAACCAAGTGATCTGCAAAATGAACAAAAATGGGCATAAATGAAAAAAAGCAATAAATTTAACAAAAATTAGCTAAATGATCAAGGAAATTAAATAAAAAGAATAATAACCAAATTGGTATTAACATGTTGCCAGCTAAAACATGCATCATTTGTCCTGTGGTTCATAAAGGGTTTGATTACTATTTGTGGCTCTTATTTTCTTTTTCTTTCATCCAAAAATGGCTCTTTAGATTGTAAAGGCTGCCGACCCCTGACCTAGAAGCAACATGTCACATTGCGGCTCAGAAATAGTCAACAGTTCATAGAATGTTGGCATGGAGTCCACTGCACATTAATACATGGACTGATTTGCATAGTAGTATATTTAACAGTGTGTATGATCTGTACCTCACTGTAAACTTAAATTTCTACACTGTTATAATATTGAAACACTACTATCCACTACTCGGTGGTGATAGCGTTAGTTTTAAATGACTGAAATACACAATGTACACCGAAGACAAAAATAACTGTTAATCAAACCTGTCACTGCAACCAGGGCACCAAAGAGCTTGATCAAGGCCAATACGAAGGATATACCAAAATAACCCGTAAGTGAGAAGAAGAATGCATAACCGTATGTCTTCACAGGATGCTGGGAGGGGAACAAGCAGGTAATACAAAAAAATAACTGAGTAACTTCAAAGGCAATGGAAAAGAAAGTTGAAGATGTCAAAACCAACATAAACTGTCCATCCAAAAAAAGTCACACACTTACACTATCAGTCAAGTTTTAGAACAACCCAATTTTTCCATATTTTTATTGAAATTCAAGCAGTTCAAGTCCAACGCATAGCTTGAAATGGTACAAAAGGTAAGAGCTGAACTTCCAGAGGATAAAATAGCTAAGGTTACCCAAAACTGAAAAATAACATACATTTCAAAATTATACAGAAAGACCTTTTTCAGGGTACAATAAATGGGTTAAAAAGTTAAAGCTGTTCTGCACCAATGGAGGGTGAACAAACTTTGAAAGTTGGTGCAACTAATTCCTAGAGGTGTCCCAAGATTGCTTGATTAATTACAACCTCTTCTGTCTGCATAAAAGCAGTGTTGGAACACAGTGTGGTACCCTCATTAGCATTATTTGAACTGTATTGTACCACAGAAAGCATTGTGTTGCTATAAAAATGATGAGAAAAAGGTAGTTAACAATGGAAGAGAGACAGACCATCATAATGCTTAAAAATACAGGCGTTTCTTATAGAAAAGGTGTCAGAACCATCAAAAGGCACTCAGAAACTGCGGGATACTCTGACAGGAAGTGGTCTGGCAGACTCAAACCCACAAATAAAATCAGAAGACAAGTTTCTGAGAGTCAACCGCTTCTGTGATAGGTGGCTCACATGACAGCAGCTTCAAGCACAGCTTAACAGTGGTCATAGTACCGGTAAGCAAGTCTCTGTTTCAACTGTCAAAAGAAGGCTTTGAGCTGCAGGTTTGACAAGTCAAGTTGCAGCAAAAAAAACCATTGGAATCTGGAAAAATTGGGTGTTCTAAAACTTTTGACCAGTAACATATATTTCATTGCTTTGATTATAGAACACATTTGCCATAGTGTTGTTTCAATGATCACGTGCAGTATGATGTTTATTTCTGTACACTACTACACTAATTTTTACCCATATCTTGCATTAGTGGAGTCACAGCTCTTTTCAGCACATCCCAAAGATTCTCAGAGGAGGTAAAAGCCAGACTCTGCACACATTTGAACATCACATCTCATGTTGCCTGAACCACTCTATTTGAACCCCATGAATCCTGGTATTGTCATCTTGAAATATACCCAGGTCAACAGGGAAAAAAAAAAAACAAAACAAAAAAAATCGCTGATGGAAAGGCCTCCTACTGCATGAATTAGGGGTAAAAAAATGGTGTGTTTGAGTTGTACTTGGAAATCTGAATTTTCAAGTTCCTACATGTTCCAGTATGGCTACCACTTAAAAAAACTGAATGAATGTTGCTAATGTTTGTTGCATTTGTTTCATATTATGTATTACAATATTATACACAGTACTCTTCATTTTTTGCGTGTTACTATGCTCTTCATATGTGCAAAATGCCATGTACAGTTGTTATCTTGCAGCACACACGTTTGGAAGTTGTGTATGCTCCAAATGAGCCAGCTTTAGAGTGTGTATCCATGTTTTTCCAACACTGCAGCTGGAACATGATCAGCTCCGAGTACAAGTTCCAAGGTAAATGGAACGCACCGTAACTTCCCGCGGTGGAAACATGTTAATCATTTCAGTAATCCAAGGAATGGTTCATATCTGTGGATGAATTTCAGAGCCTGCATCCTATCAAAGACAACTGATCTTACATGACACAAGTTGGGTTGTCTTGACCTCCTACTCCTAAACAGGACCATTTTAATATACTTCACATATGACACAGAGGTGGTCTCCTTTCTTCCACATTACCTTTTAGTTAAATTCTATTATGTGCCATTTTTTTTGTAAGAAAATGCAAATTAGCAAACAGCAATCTGTCTGTTATTTATATATAGGAAATAATATACACACTACTGTTTGTTATTTACATCCAAGAAAAGAAAGACCACACATAAGCTATATTTGAAAGATGTTTTTGAATGGATCCATAATACGACTACCATTTGTGATACTGCGGTCAATTCAAAAGTAGAATTTGGAGACAGAATTTTTTTTGTTTCAGTTTTCAGTTGCTGTTCACTTGGGGTGAAAGATCATGGTTAAAATAAACCCATTCACAATGTGTGTCCTTATCTTTTTTGCCAGAAGGCTTTGCACTCAGTATATAATACCCAGGTGTAAACAACATGGCAGGTGCATGATTCCAAGGGTGTAAACCGCACACTCACCTCTGAGCAGAATGCTACTGCGGGCCCTAACCCACCCACACAGAGCAGGCCTGTCAGGATGTAGACAAAGCCAATAGAGTATGAGTACAGCACCTGTAATCCAATAATGGCCAGTGAGTGGCATTACACACCTATGCACATTTATGAGGATTTAAAATCAGTCACCTACAAAACTTTAAATGCTGTACATATTTTACAAGATAAACAGGATACCATTTCAGAATTGGAGCCATTATGAAGTTTCATGGCTTTCTCCTGCACGTTTCCAATGGCGGCGTCTGCACACAGTGCCAGAGAAATGAGGAGAACGCCTGCATGTCACACAAGGGGATAGACACAAGGAGGATTTTAGCTGGAGTTACACAGTTAAAGGTTATTTGTATACACAGACCCATTTGAGAGACTGTCAAAAGACAAGGCAAAGGTTTGTCAGCAGCACTAAACAAACTTCTGTACAGCACAAGGCTGCTGGGATATGACAAGAACATTTATGCCACAACTTCATGTACACTATGTATCATTTGAAGATCAAGGATATGGGAAATTAATGGCACACCAGACTGATTAGATAAATAAATGAATGCGCATATACAGTACAACTTCCTGAAGTTTTCTGAAGGAAAGCCACATTCTGAACACAGTTTAATGTTTTTTTATGGAGCATTAGGGCATGTGTGTGAAACCACTGGACTCGATTGCTTCTCTTATGTTATTACCTGTGACATTGAAGTTGGGGGCGACTTTGCTGTCAGCTAGTGTAAACCAGATAAGTCCCAGACTCATGCACATAGCAGCAGACACATCGGCAACATTATAGCGCTTACCTGGAAAATACATATATATCACAGGGTTTTGATCAGCCTTATCTACAATTACAATGTGAATGAAGACATTTTTACCTGACTCGTCAAACACACCAAACAATGTTTTTCCAACGATACTATTGATCTAAAGTGAAATGTCTGGTTCTGTTAACATGTCTTCTTTCTCATCAACAATATGAGTAAGAACACTTTCCCTATAGCGTAATTTGCAAAGAAATCCTGTGAAGATGACCCAGCTCTTTTTAAACAAAAGTAGAGGTACAAATGAAAAATTTCCAGAGTATCTACTTTTGTCAGTTCAAAGTTTCTGAGTTTGGGGATGTAAAAATTCACAAAAAAAGAGGGTAAGAAAACAAGAGGATGAAGGAGTGTTCCAAAAACAGGCTGATGGATGGATGCCCTGAGGTTGACAAGGAGGCACAGCATCAGGTTGGCCGTAGTCAGCTTTGATTTCTCCACTCACCTTTGAAGGGCCAAACATCAGATGCAAACCCATACCCTACTTCCTCCATCCATCCGTCCCGCTCTCCCACTCTCCCACTCTCTTTCCTCTTTGCATTCTAAGTGAACATGTTCTGTTTCCCACTAGACCCCTTGAGGGACCGTGGTCCTCATATCTATCTATCTATCCTGAGAACGAGCGACGAAGGGGGAAAAATGCACAAAACCTGTCTGACGCTGAGGACATGGAACCTTGAGAAGGCTGGTTTGAGGATAAAAGGCCAGACTGAACTGAGAGAAAGACCAAACAGTGTGTACCACTGTCTGAGCTCTAACAACTGACAACAACAGACAGAGATAAAACAAAGGCATCAAGAGTTGGAAGGTGGTCATTGTGTCAAAGGATAGATGTGCAATGACTAGAATTAAGGGTGTCTAAAAAAGCTGTTTCTTCTGACTCATAATTATAGTCAAACATTTCTAATTTCAATACAATTAATTTTGCCTTCTCTGAGTGATGATTTATTTATAAGCTAATGACACTGCACATCCTTGGTGTGAAGAATATGCATGTTTTTGAACTGCTTAAACCTGAAATATGTCTGAACTACATAGCAGAAGAGTTTGTCAATAACAAAACAAAGATATTTTTAATTTTAGTTTGACGCATGCTCAAAAACTGACCACACATCATGTCAGATTAAGCTGACTGCAACAGATGACTGAGGTGAGGACTGCAATATTCATGGTTATAATAATAGAGGATTACGGAGGATTATAATTTTGCAAATAAAGAAAATACCTGACCTTGTATAAACACTCCTCCAATCATGACAGGAATGAGTTTACAGCACTTGAAGATAACCTGTGTAGGGTAATTCAAGTAGCCCAGCGAGGTATTAGACAGGCCCATGGTGCCCACTGTTAGAAATGCTATTATCATATAAGTTTTTCCAGGTATCCTGAAAGGCAAGAAACAAAAATATATAGTTATAAAGTAAGCTGCCACTATTTGGATGTCATGGTTGCATTCATCAGTGTAAAGAATAACATCTCTGTGATAAATGAATTAGGCACATAGGTCTGTACATGGTGTCACAAAGCATGTTGCAATTATCTCTAAATAATAAAGTCATTCAAATCATTCCGCTTGTCCATTTTGTTGATTCCAACACATCAACTATGAGGACTAAATGTTCTTTTGCTGCCTAATACATTCCACCCACTGGTGAGTACCATTATGAGACAGTCAACGTTATTACCATTTCATAGTGTTATGACTGGTCAGTGTAAACATGCCATTCACTGTACCTTCTGCGTTTGTCCTGTGTAAGCTGAAGCTCCACTAGTCCAAACATGGAGTAAAACCCAAACTGGACCAGAGTGAGGTACCAACCGAAAGGCTTAAATCCTTCCACAGAAAATATCAGCTCCTGAAAGGTGACACAAAGAATTATAATGCATTCAGGTTTATCATTTTACACAGACAGAAACAAAACACAAATTAGAGAATTGAACTTTATTGTGATAATAGTTAACATGAAAGTACTGAATGATGAGTATGTTTGTCATTGCTCCTGGGTTACCTGCAAGTAGCCATAGACAAGGTAAAAGAGGAAGACGCCAGCCACACAGATAAAGAACTGTGTGGGAGCACTGAAGCTGTTCAAATTGATTCCCAGGACTCTCAGCTCCTCCACTGACTTTATGTGAGGCGACATCACCTCCGTGGATGAAGGGATGGAGATAGAAATGTGCTTCCGTGAACTGTTGTAGCCCACCAGGCCATATTTGGCACTCATCGTGTCTTCAGCTGCTGGGAGCTGGGTGCACATAAACAGTTACGCAATAATTAAATATGAAGATATTTTTTCTCGTACTTATTTGCCAAGTACAACACACAGCTTGAGCTGGAGGAACAGGAACACAAAGTCTGCAAAAGCCTTAGGTTTAATAGCATTTGATAAAACAAGGTGCATCTTAAAAAGAGAGGGCTGTTAAGCAATTGTGATTTAACCTTATGTTTCATATGTTTTGTATTGCCTTTAATCTGCACTGAACTACTGGACACTTCTATTTTGAACAGGACATTAACAGTGTTTAAAGTCCACTTTTAACTTCCATCCCTTCATCTATGATTGGAGCACAAAAACAGTACATGTGTTAAGAGTGTAACTAGACCTGCTCAACTTGTTGCACTGAGAATAATGTGGCAATGATGATACATACACAGGTGGTTTGTATCTGAATATAAAAGCAGACTGAGAAAATTCTGCTAAGGCAAGGACATTAAGTAGGACCAACTGGACAATTTCAATTGTTACATGCTTCGATAAATATCTATTTACATTCACAGTATCACAAGTATACTCTATGAACACCTGACTTAATGTATGCCAGTTTAATCTTCAGGGCACTGTTGAAAAAATCTAAATAATAACCGAAACATGTGTCTAACACTTCTGTAATACATCTGTGAAGATTCTCAGTCCTCCAGGTCATAGTATCCACGGTGTGTGGTTTCCCTTCCGTCGACTGCACTGGAAAATTCCAGTCGAACTGAAGAAGCTTCCTGGATAGGCAGCAAAACATCTTCAAACCAAATTTCCAGTCCAGTCTACAGAAGGAAAACCAGACACTTCTGTAATACAGTGCTTGAAATGCCTGCCCATTGAATATGCCTGCATATTCCCACTGCACAAGTCATTTACTTCTATTTTCCAGAGTGATGGGAGGACTGTAAATTGGTGGAGTCACATTACAGGACTATTAGCTCTGTTGCATGACTTACTATGCCACACTATGTTTCCGCTTCAGTTCTACCATGGTGACACCATTATAAATAAATAATCTGCACTCGGTGGGTATTAGCAAAGTGGAATTAGCCTAACATGCGGGGATCCTTTAGAAATACGATAAACAATTGTCAGCGTAATATGTGGACTGCATAATGTAAATTGTGTTATACCTTTACACACAACCAACGTCTTATAAAAGTGTAAAAGAGATGAGTAGCGACGTGTTAATGCTGTTTGGAAAACTATGATGCTGCTAACTGTATCGTTAGCTCGGCTACATGCACCCGGTTTGATTACAGTATAAGCACAATTGCTTTTTGATTAACTACCATATGCCAAGAGTAAAAAGACACGATTTAGTTACAAATCAGATTATAAGATGACTGACAGTGGCGACACATTTCATCCCCGGCTTTTCTCTCTCACTCATACAAGCTACAGCAGCAAACCTGTTACCTTTAACAACACTTCCGGGTTTTTTACGTTAGCTTGTCCTCCTCTTTAGAGGCAATCCAGGTGAAACTCATTCCCCTGGATGTTCTGACTTCATCTTTCGTACATTTCAAACGTTTTCATGCCTTTATTTTCTTCTGACAAAGAGCCCAAGCACGCCGGGAAGCTTGTTAGCCTGCTAACAGCTGCTAATGTTGCTGCAGTGATAGAGGCAGCCAACAACTTCCGCCCTGCTGGGACCTCTGAACTGTGACGCCATTGGTCGGCAGAGGCACGCGCTGATTCAGGTAAAGGGACTATTAGAATGGAGGGTTGTTTAAAAAGTGTGGGCAATCAAATCATTCCATACTCAGACTTCTACTGGATCCCGATAGCCTTAGAAACAAGAAATAAATGAACAGCCAGTAATGTAGAAAATAACATGACAATCTGCTGAAGCATAGGTGAAGATGTTGGTTTTCTTACTTTGTTTATTTCATTGAGTTTATTCATTATTTTGTTCATTTTTGTGTATCTTAAGTATCTTAGTGGGACTGCTGACTCAGCGATCACATTCTTGTTGTCTTTAGTTGTCTTCTTTTTTAAATTTGACATTTACCTAATCAGGCAAGTCATTAAAAACACATTATTTCCAATGGCGGCCTTATCCTTCCACTTCCATATGATTTTTGTCTATCACTATCTAGCAATAAACAATGGCGCTGTCCATAGTGCTAAACTATCTATCATTGATAGTTTGGTGCTGTCCATGGTGGTGACCTATCTATTGTTAGACTGTGGAGCTGCCAGGGGAGAGAACAACGGGATAGTAGAGTAAGGGCGCACTCACACTAGGGCCATTTTGGCTTGAGACGAGCCGGGGCCCACTTCACACGTTTCCAGGTGTCTCCGCTCACATTACCGGCTGCTGAGGCCCGATGGCTCTTGTACAGACGTCATCACGCCATCTGTACGTCATTAGGAAGCGCTTCACAGAAGCTGCGGCCGTATTGTAAATATTCCCCTGAGTACGCACGCCCTCAGGGCGTGAGTACGCCTATGTCATGGACCTATGGCATGGACCTATGTCATGGAAAACAAACAACACCATCTTTAAGACTTTACTGATTTTATGGCAAACTTTGAGCCATTTTGTTCAGATACTGTCCTCTGACACACCCAGATTTCTCAGAAATGAGAGGCGATGATTTGCCATTAATTGTGCTGCCCGAATGCAGAGATTTTTGCAACCCCAGCAGGAGAGAAATCTGTCACTTGCTCTGTATAGGTAAGAATCATACTGCTGCTACAGCATATTCTCATTATTATGTTACGGGTTATTTTTCACTGTGTATGTACTGTATTTGAACAGACTATATAAGTGGAACGCAAGTTAAAAACACAGACCTGCTGAAGCAGGTTAACGTTGAATGATAGAATGATATAAAATAATTACCTTTTTAAACCAACAGCAAACACTGACCACTAATATATTTTTTATTGTTTTTTTTTTTTAACCGAACTGTATTTTAACTTATGGTTCTTCTTCAGCTTCTGGACTGATATGTTTTCTATGTGTCACAAACATCTTCAAGAAAACATATCAAAGCAGAAGCTGCAGAAAAACCCACAAGAAAACAATGACCTGGACGACTGACAGTCTTCACTGACATGTACATGGGTTGGTTTTTTTTTTGGAAATGCATGTATTTGTAAGAGTAGTTGTTTTGTTGGGTACTGTTCACTCACTCAGCTATGATGGTGATAGTTTCACTCAAGAACTTATGTTTATGAGTACTTCCGCATATACTTGAGTTATTACAATTGTAAAGTAATGGTACTTTTGAGTATCATGTCTGGTTCATCTACACACCTCGGTTTATCTGTGTTTGCACATACAGTATTTGGTAAACACTGCTATTTTTTATATCTAACTATTTGAAAGAAATCTTACAATAGACGTTAGAGCCAAAGAAATTAATTTTGTTTATTTAACTGTTTTCTTGATCATTTTTGTTAATTTTGTTTGCTTTCTTCATTATTCTGCTCAATATTGCTCATTTTCTTGACTATTTTTTAATTTTTCAGAATTTTTCTGATTTGGTTCAGTATTGTACACCTTTGTTTCTTTCAATTTTTCTTGATTATTTTGATCATTTTTCCTTATTTTCTTGATAATTTTCTTAATTCATGTTGTTCTTGAGTACTCTGTTTATTTTTTACTCAGTTTCTTAATTATTTGGTCCCCCCAATGTTCAGACAAATTTTTATGTGCATTTAATAAGGATTGTGGCTGTAGTTTCCCCCCCCATTCTCTTTAATAATTATCATAGTAGAAATACAGTAGCAGTGGTTGTAATGAAAATGTGCAATATATCATGTAAGATAAACTTGGACAAAGTAGAAATGTGGGCAAATTCAGCCTTGTATGCCCCCAAAGTCACAGGTTTGTGGTTTTCAAGAATAAAAAAACATTGCTTAAAGTGGAATGTTAAAGCTTTCATCATAACATTACCTGAAAAACTATTAGTAGAAGGAACAAAACTAACCCATTCCACAAAACAAAGAAACAAAGTCATGCCAAACTAAAAGCCTTAAAAAAAACTTGAACTCCTTATTACATTTCGACCTTTGATTATTTCTCATCAGCACATCTGCTTCCTTCATATCCTTACAGGGTATCCTTTTCCCCTCGTGTCCTCTCCTCACAGTTCTTTCAGTGTTTCCTTCTTTATCACATTACTCCCAGCTCTCCCTTCCCTCTGTCCCCACTATGTCTCATCTCATATCTATGGCTTCCCCAGTTTCCCTCTCTCTTTTAGCTTTCCTTTCTCCCTGCTGTCCAATCTCAGATCCTTCCTTCTAGTTTCTCTCTCTCTATTTTTCCCTGTACTCTTTCCCCAGCCAGAGGTTAATACACTCCAGGATGGCATTATTTCCTCCCCAGCCCTCCGACAATATAAAAATTCAGAATGGACAGCTCAATCCCTCTTCCATCTCAGATTTGATTGTAATGGTATTGCCTCCTGTCCCTGGGAGGCCCCTACCGTCTCGCCAACCCGGCCTTTATGACACTAAATGGCCAGGCTACAATTTTTCCATCTATTCAAAAAATTCTGTTAATAACTCATTTGGAATGAGACGTCTGCAGTCCCTCGCCCGTCTGCAGCCAGGTCTCTCACCCCTCTGCTCACAGGGGTCACAATATACAGAAAAGAAAGATGCAGGCCTGAATCACAAATGTAAAAGGTTAATTAATCTCTCTGAATTTACAGTCCCCTTCCCACATTCCCGGTGCACTCCAATTGACAGTCCCAAAGAGACAAAAATGTCATATTTACAACCTTGCATGAAGAAAGTGTTCAGTAATGCACAGTAGGCAAGTGCAGGTGCTAGCCTGTCCAACCACTTTTCCTTCTCCGCGTCCAACTTTACAAGTGTGCCCATTCATCATGTGCGATGGATTTATGTAATAAAACCCATTTCCTTTCCCCATACGATCCTATTAAATAATAAAATAATTATTTATTGATTATTCAAAAAGGTACATATGTGAGGGTAATGGCTTTGTACCACACCACTGGACCTGCAATAAATAAAGCAGGTGGCGAGGGGGCTTGAGAGAGACAGAGAGGAATAAAACAGAGCGAGAGGGGGAGAAATGAAGGAGAATGAAATGACTTTTGAACCAGTGAAATCTGGATCCAATATGGCCTCTCGCAGTGTGGATCAGGAAGGACATTATTCAATCTTCAGGAGGCTCATATGGGAGTACGACCTATGAATGGTTTTCATATACTATACAGACCGCAGAAATTAAAATAGACGACTGGGTCACTGTCCTGGATAGAGATAGCATCTTATTCATGATTTTTAAACAGTTAATAGATGTGTTTCATACAAATATATTGTGTTGTTATTGTTTAACTAATAGTCAAAAGTTTGGAACCCTTTCTCCTTCAGTGATTTTCCTTTATTTATACTATTTTCAATATTCAGTATCCAAACTGTGAAAGAATGCAGATGTAATCATATAGTAAACAAAAAAGTGTTTCCCAACCTACAACATGTTTTTTTTATTTTAGATAGTTCAAAGTAGTCAAATATAGCTTTCATGATAGCTTTGCACACCCATGGAAATCTATCATCAGATTCATGAGGTATTCACCTGGAAGAGTTTTCAATTCATAGCTGTGTTTATTTGTACTATTTCTTGCCTTTTCATACATGCTTTAAGCAATGCATTGTCTTGTGCAGAGGAAGTGTGGGTGCAGAGTCAGTGCCCGTATTAGTGCTACTATAACTATTGTACAAATCCCTGTTATGGCAAGAAACAAGTAAAGAAAAAAGACAGTTCACCATTAAGAAATGAAGGTCAGTCACTTTGAAAAATCTGAAGAACACTGAATGTGTCCTAAGGTGCAGCCACCAAAGCCATGAAATGCTAAAATGAAACTGGCTCTAATGAGAACCGTCTCTACTGAGGAAAGGAAGGCCAAGAGCTACCTCTGCTGCAGAGGATATGTTTTATAGGAAAACTAGCTTCAGAAACCGCCAATTTACAGAACCTCAGGTAGCGATTGATACTTGTGGCGGACGATTTCAAATTTCTTAAGCTTAAGGACTTTAAAGGTGCTGTCTATGATGTAGGCAAACTACCTAGCATGTACAGGTATAAACAATTAAACAGGTATCCTGCCAGTCAACACAGCTTACAATCTCATAGCTATGTCTGTTCTTTTCTTACCTGTACCAGACGTTGAATGAATCTGAAATGCAGGCTGTTGTGGTAGCTTTAATGCATCTTCATGAGTGCAGGAGCTCATGCACCTATGAGGGTGTAAACTGTGTTCACTGGCAGGTTGTCTGTCCAAACATATATCGAGACCCCTACAAAGATTGGCTACAAGCTAGTTTGCCAGCATTGTAGACAGCACCTTTAACTGAGTGTTTGTTGCCATAATATGGATTTGTACAGTCACTGTAATAGCACTAATAGCTAGCCAATATGGGTTTTTCAGGGCCGATACTGATTATTAGTAGCTAAGGAGGCCGATAACTGATATTTGGAGCCAATAATTATTTGCAGTAAAAGTGTAAAAAATTGGCATAAAAATGTTGAATTATACAAACACTTAACTTGGTTTAAATGCCTAAAGCATGTTTAACCAAACAAATAGCTCCAGAAGTGCATGGATCCTAGACTCACAAGTTATTGTAGTAGTCGTGAGCTGTAGAGTTTGTCATGTGACTTTCACGCAAACAGACACTCTTCTCCATATTACATACGTTCAACCCATTGATAATACATAGTGTGCTTAGCGTTCAGAGCCAGACTGGCAAACTAACGTTATGGTATAAACTAATCAGTTTCCCTACAACAAAACAAGAGTGAACTGAGTTTACGTGCTCTCTCTCAACCATACACACATGCTTTTACTATCACGTACTGTTTGTCGATTATTATCAGCACCTTCTTTCAAGTAATTCACACACATGTTGGGAGGTAGTAGACATAGAGCACTGGGGTGTTTATTACAATTTCGGGAGTTTTCTGCATTTACCTTCGGCACGTTTGTGTTCTCCAGAGCTTGTCCACACGAGAAAACGCTACCTCTCTGCTATGTGTGTGTGTGAGGACACACACACGCACAGCTTACACACTGTGGTTTGTTTTAACCAATCAGATGGCACCTTGGGCGGAACAATGCTAAGACAGAAGCAGCAGGAGAGAGGAAGGGGGATGGCTGAGCCGAAATAACCCAGTTTTTAATTGATTTCTTGATATCAGCCTGTCAGATTTAAAGACACCGATACCAATATATGTCAAAATTCCAAATATCGGCGCTGATAATCGGCCTGGCTGATAATTGGTCTACCTATGCTATTAGCACTATTGACTTTGTACCCATCCTTTTTCTGCATAAGACAACAGATCTAAAGCCCAATAAGACAGCAAGAAATGGAACAAATGAACTCGCCTGTCTTTTGAAAACAATTTCAGGTAACTTAATCTGGAATGTTGGAGAATGTTAAACTATTCATGGCTACCTATTTTGGTTGTTTAGCAGTTTTTGTTTAATACATGATTCTATACATGTTCTTTCACAGTTTGGATGTCTTTAGTATTAATGTACAATGATAAAACTGATAAAAATAAATAAAAACCATGACGAATGGGAAGGTGTGTCCAAATTTTTAACTAGTATTGTATATGCAGTGTCACATGATTAAGTTTGCAGGGCTAAATGGGACAGTTCATTTGTAGTATGCACTCACCATCAGGCAAAGCATGACAAGGCACTATTATCAGATGTAATTATTCTTGTCATTATTAAAACCCATTTAAATTCAGGCAAGTATAGAGGTGTAGAGGTGACACTCCTTTGTGATCATTAACAAGCTTTTGAAGTGTTTATGTTGGAGCTGTTTTGTTCCAGAATATGACTTCTTGGGGTTTAGTAAACTCTCCAGCAATGTTCAGTGATAACATTTGTGTTCTTTCCTCCTTAATCGCCGATCCTCATATATAAACAATCTCTCTGTTATTATGATCCCACATGTTATTTATTCCCTATCAGTATCACTAAAGGCCCTATCCCCAGCAGTGGATCATGTCAGAAAAAGACACTTTAATGTCAACCAGATATTACATTGAGGGTTTCTTAATAACCCATTTGTGTTTGGTCTTATCCTTGGCTAAAGTGCACTTGCTCTCCGTTGTGCTTTTTCCAGGGCTTGTCTCAAGCCTCCTGCATGCTACGGAAAACAGATGCTATCTCGGCTATATTACTTCTCAAAGCACTCATATCCTCTCCCATGTTATTTTCTTTGATCTGCTAGGCTTGCTGCTCTTACATTTTTCTTCTACCCCCC
>JAQQAE010003621.1:0-19923 GCA_029823295.1 Pseudamia nigra | reverse complement strand
CGATAACGGCCGTGACGCCGGAACGGATTATCGTCGTTATCCGAGGCACCGCTGTATTTTACACTAAAGTAGGGTTCAGTGAATGCGCATATGAAACTGGTGGGGTTCGGTAGCTCCAACAAGGTTAAGAACCACTGTCTTAGACCATGGGTGGGAAATTCCAGGTCCTGAGGGCCAGTGTTTTCAACTGTCTCTGTCCCACCCACTGTTGATTACCTGGATCAGGTGTGTTCAGTCAATCAGAAGCTGGAAGATCGAGTAGTGGGGAGACAGTTAGGAAACAAGCAGGACTCCGACCCTCGTTGTCCACCCCTGTCTTAGACCACCATTTACATTTTATGTACATTTTACTTGCATCCCAACTTTTTTGGAATTATTGCTGTATGTAGTTTGTGTTGTAGTTTTTTGTACAGACATTAGGCTGCTAGCACAGTTAGACGATCTAATTTGCCATACTAGAACAGTGTTTTTAATTTTCATTTTTTTGAATTCCAGGGTTTTTTTAATAAAGGTTCAGCTTATTCTCAAAGTTTTTAGGATTCATAGTCACCTGCCAGCCTGTGTCTGTCAAATGCATGTGCACACTATAGCTCAGATTGCTGCTGCGGTGGTGTGAATTGGACATGCAGAGTTATCCTGAAGACTGTTTCTCTGCTGACATTTGGGAATGTTACTGCTCTGGAATAGTGCATTTTTCATTTTCACACTAGTTTCATGGCTGATTTGCTTTAGAGAAGGCTGATGAAATGACAAAATTGTCCCAAAACTGTCTCAGTTTCCAAAAAACATTTAATATTCACTTGTGGTGATGGTTGCCTTTTTCCAAATAGTTACTGTACATAATGACAAATGGAATCACCTTTGTCACTTAAGTTCTCAAAAATATTTGATTAACATGACAGTATTTCCCAACATCTCCCTACATATCCACATGAAGTCATAAAATAAATTCCATTTTTAATAGAAAGCAGCACCAGAATGCTCAACTACTTCTAATGTATATTACAGCCATGCATAAAGTATCCTGTAAATGAAAACACAGCTACTGGAAATCCATACAAATGTGACTGAGTGACTTCACCCGTGCCACTCTATTCTTCCCTTGTCTAGATGATGGAATGTTACTGGAGCACACCCCACCATCGTCTTCAGGAGGGGAAGGGGAGACAGCAGGTGCGGATGTAGCTCTGGTCTCCTCTTCCGCTGCTTCAGTTCACTCTCCGGCCCTGGCTCCGAGTCTCACCCCGGCCTCCCAGCCCACTATCTCCCTCCTCACCGACAACAGCGCAGATACCCTCAGCGTAGAATCACTCACACTGTTACCACCTGCCGACTCACCTCATCTGCACCCCTGCGCCAGCCATACTCCTGCAGCTCACTCTCTTCAGAGACAAGGCACTGCCATTGCGGAAGAGGAGGAGGAGGAGGAGGAGGAGGTAGATGGGAACGAGACAGAGGGGTTGAAAGTAGGAGAAGAGGACGGCTCCCCAATAGATGAAACAGAGACAGATGCAACCATCAAGGAGGAAGGTGCAACAACTGAGCTGGCCACACCCACTGATGAAGCACCAGAAGAGGCAGAGGGACAAGGTGATCATCCAGAAGGAGACCCAGCAGATAAAGACACACCACTAGGAGCATGTAGAGACCTGTCCTCTGCTGCTGAGCTGCAGGAAAGAGATGAATCAACAGCCCTGGAGTCTGCAGAGACACGCACTGAATCACCAGACTCACCTGAACTGGATTAAGTAACGCACATATATTTTCATGCACTTAAACTCTTCTTTCTCATGCACACAGAGGAAAGTGATGTGTGATAGTGATACTATCCATTTTGGCTGCAGTATATTTTCATGTGAACTGTAGATAATGTGTGATCTGAATAGTCCCAGAGGCTTTTGGAGGCATCTCAATATTTTGTGTTTGCACATGAAGAAAGACTCTTTTTATTCACAGAGAGAACAGAAGAGATGGAAACTGGTCAAACTCTGGGTTAAAAGCACATTTGGGGTTTTATGCACTCAAGTGTGTCCAGTTGTGTGTATGCAAGTGTTTTTTAGCATGCGTTCATCAAGGCGCACAACCAGCACTGTTTTTTACTCATTCAAGCCGATTGTTTCAGCTTAAAGACACAGTCATGGCCACGTGCTGCTACTCTGAGCTGTTTGTCTTCTTATAAGGTTTTAAATGACCCATTCTATTTTTGTGTCTGATGTTCACTCAACTCACTACTGATATTTTCAGGTTTTAGTCACTACAATGGTGAACACACAAAGCCAGCGGCATCGGGCTTCGACCACTGCAGCAGCTGAATCCACCAACAGCTGCCATTTGGTAGGAATGTGTGTCTGTGTAGGATTGTACACAGGTTCAGGCAAAATGGGTGTGTGCAGTTCCTATTGTGTTAAGTTCGTGTCTCATTCATTAATAGTTATCTAATTTAGAAAATATAATAAACTAATATTAAATAATCCTCAAAGGGAGCAGGTGTTTTACTGTAAACACTGATTTGATGTTGGCATGACACTGTAGCTCCCTGTTGTCTGTTTGTAGTGTGGCCTTCTTGTGCCCTGCTAACAAATTAATATTTTGATGCACCGTGAAATGTGTGAAAGCAGCTTTTTGATTGTGATCCCACACTTCATTCATTAACTTTAAAGCTCACAATTCCAGGTGCAGGTTAATTCAAGCTACAGGCTGCTTGAGTGCAGTACAAAGCATTTTCTCCACATATGCAATGTTGACCATAGTGAATTGAGTTTTCATTTCAATGTTTATTCCAGGTCACTAACTTCCTCCCAAGATCTATTAGCCAGTGCCTGCAGGGATTTATAAAAATGTCTGTTTATTCTCTGATATAATTTATGAGTCAGCAGCCTGAATAAATGATGCAGATGAGAAAGAGCTGAATGGAGCTGGTGCAGACTGAGCTGAATATTATCACAAGTCAAATGATACATTCAAAAGTAACATACAGGGTGCCATGTTAATCTGCCCACGTAATCATTTAGTTTGTGGCAATGCAAAGTAGTACTTTGAAAGCTGCTGTTTTATTGGTTAAATGCAAAGTATGTAACATACCTCTTCTTGAGTGAAAACAGCAGTCAGTGAGAAGGAAGAGGTGGTAGGGCAGGATTTACACTGCATGACGTTAAAGTCACAATGCAGGGAAAATGAATGAAATAGAAAGCAGAAGGTAATTTTTCTGGTGGTTACCAGTGCTTTACACTCTGAGGAACGTTTTAGAGTTAAATGTATAACTCAAAACAGATCACTTCCTTGTTTGAATTTCTGGTCCGCTGTGGCTTTGACTCAAGTTGCTTCTTATATTGCTCTGCCTTCACACACTGTGTGATGCTCTCATTGGCTGGAGAAGTAAACACCCTGGAGTTTGTGAAGACTTCCACAGGAAAAACTAGAGGAAAATAGAAAATACAGGCAAAGGGTAATGTCTAAGCGGCTAAATCCACCATCACCCGCTGACAAAAGGGCACAAGTGATCATTGAGAGGGGTTATTAAAGGATGAGTATCTAAAGTACATACATCGCCTTTAAGCATCACATAAATTTAAATTAAAAAAACATACAGCATAATAGAGACAGATGATGATTGACATGTAAAAGATATTTGTGGCATGATTTGTGCACAACACTAGGTTGAATGTATCTGCTGCCCCTCAGGCGCTGACCTCAGCTCCGTTTCACCCTCTGTGTATCTGCAGTATTCATTATGTCAAGGCTGTAAATCGGAGCTGAAGGGGAATCCCCAAAATAGTTTGGCTACCCGCACAAGATTTGGCATGTACACCAAGTATCCATTTTTCCAGGAAAGTAGGAAATCAACACCTAAAACAAAGTCCAAAACACAGGAGTCAGGATTGTCCACAGCGTACAGCAACCAACCATAACCCACAGAAGCCACAATACAATCTCAATTCTAAAGGTCAGCGTCTGAGGGGCAAACCCCCTCCTTGCTCTATGAAAGAGCTTTAATACTGCAATATCCATAAGAGCTATGTAGTGACGTGAGAGATGAATGTAACACACAGATAATCTCTCCAAACAGCTGTGTTACTTGGTCACTTTGAATGCGATCAACCAGTTTTCTCCTTATTCATGATGATTTAAGTTGTAACTCATGGGAACAAAGCACACACGGATTTTTCAAAAGATTTCTGTTTCCTCACCTTTTAAGACTTCGATTCACCTGTAGAGCTGGGCGATAAAATTATGATTACTGTTATTGTGATATATTTGTATATTTCAATCACATTTCATGCAATATAGACTTTTTTTAGGGTTCATTTGGTTTTATTTTCAGATGACTATAAACGCAGATTTGTTTGATTCATTTTTTTGACTGCATTGTTCATTTTTTGCCCATTTCAGTAATTATTTTATTTTTGTCCATTTTATTGATTGTTTAAATTATTTATCCTTTTTTTAAAAATTATTCTGTTCAGTTTTTGTTTCATTTGCTGAATATTTTGTTAACTTTATGTTCATTTTGTTGGATTTTGTCCACACTGTTGGTGTGTTTCCTTACTATGTCTTTTGTGTAATATTCATCTTTGAAGGAATTTCTGTCTTCAACCATTTTTTATGTATTTTTGTGTCTTTATTTTTCTTCTTTTTGCACCTTACACATCAAGCTCATGTCATTGCATCAATATTTTGTCTTTTCAGGTGTTTGTGCATGCTTTCATTTTCGTTTCTTTAAAAAAAAATCATGTTCATCGGTTTCTTCACCTTTCACTCAGGACCAAAACTCGGCTTTTAAACTTAATCCACTACATATTGGCTTTAATTATGGTAATTACTGGTATCGACTGACATAACATTTATCAAAATAACATTTTCCGCTTATCACCCAGCTCTATTGTCTCTTTTCTCCTCCGCCTTTGCTTTCTTGTTCCCTTTCATCCTTTCTGTGCCATTATTGTACAGGTAAAGTCTTAACACTCAACCATTGTTATTTTTAAAGTCTGTACAGTCAAGTTTCTAAAAGTCTAGAGCAATACTCTCTTTTTGAGTCTGTCTCTTAGTATTTCCATCTCGTTACTGTAAATAGCAGCTGAATGGCAGTGATGATCACAGATGTGCTGAAGAGGCTTGGTACAATGAGCCTTTGTGGAGCGGCTACCGATGGCTGATGGCTGATGGAGCAAACCGCCATGTTAGAACATTAACGTATGTCCCGGTGTGGTGGCACTGTTGCCACAGGATTTGTCTTGGAATTACAATTTGTTAATCTCATATATGAGGATACTATTTCCTTCACGTGTGCCAGAATAGAGCCCTAACGTAAGCCCCCTCCCCCATGCAATGCAAGGTAACTTTACATTCAAAGTAGGAGTAAAACCGTTCAAGACTGAAACTACATACCGGTAATTCTAAGGACTACAGACACAGGAACATGCATATGTGACATCCTTTCCACAGTCATGAGCAGGTGAATAACAACGTGAACTGAGTCGTAGTGATTTTTACTTCTTTAACACTTTATTCTCGAAGAAGGTTATATTTGTTGTGGTGGCGGCTACTTTGGTGTTAGATGGAAATGAAGTCCACTGAGGGGTGGCATCCAATGCAAATTATTTCATACTGAATAAATACACGTCTATTTTGTACAGACAGCCTCATGAGATAGTAGGTTAGCTACACTTGTTTTATTGTTTCTGCTTATTGTCCACATAATGCATAGAGCAGGTATAAAGAAATGTTTTTTGTGGCTCCTCAGAGTAGAGCAGAAAAAAATAAATCCAGTGATGGATTTACTGGAATATAAAACATAAATAAATAAAAATGAGGTGCTTAAACAATTTAATAAACTAGCTGCAGTCATGGATTTTCTCTCAAATCATCAAGGTTTTGAAATAACTCCCACTATGTGTCTGTATGTCCTTCGTCTGAATTACAGCATGTTAGATGTAGCCATTGCTGTAAAAACAAAAGTCTGTGATTTTAAATTGAATATTATATTTCATGACTATTCAGTTTCAAATAATTACGTTTTATATTCCCTGTATAAATTTCAGAAAGGGACGCAACAAAGTGACAGGAAGTATTATTCCCACACAAATGTAGAACAAATAGTGTTTCCGTGTATAAATCATGAAGTAACAGCCACGTTCCCCCGTCGCCATCGGCATCCCCGACTCAAACATACCATGACAAGCTTCCACCGTAAAGTCTCTGATTGTAGTGTGTGCGTGTGTGTGTGTGTTTGTATGCTCTGTAAATGCATTAGCTTTTAAACCTGTAATTATTGTTAATGAACTGAAACAGAGGAATAAAGAACTGCAATAAATTATTCTACTTAACAATGAGGCAGTACTGTGGTGTGTTGGTTGCACAGAGGTGTGGTATTTTTTTTTCCACTGGAGGAGGGTATGTTTTCTCAACTTCATCTGGGGTTGTATTTTTTTTTGTTGCTTCACAACCTGAGAAGAGGTTTTGTTTGCTAAATGATCAAGGACGTCTTAGGCTGTAAAATTATTACAATGTATTAAGGTCCATTTTTTTTTTTAAAGCAAAAGCTTATTAAAAATCTTACATTTTTATTTGTCAGATCTTAATTATTACAAATCTTTAATCTAATGCCAACACGTCTGAGCTTTGAAGCTGCAGCTGCACAGAAAGCTTGTCTTTTTTTACCATGGACTTGTTCTTATTGTTGAAAAATTTATTTTTTGTTTTATTGTGCAATTTGTAGAATATTTGTACTTTTTTTTTTTTTAGAAAATTTGAATTATTTTGGTCATTTTCATTCACTTTGTTGGTTATTTTGTTCATTTATTCTGCATTTTGCGGAATAATTTGTTAGTTTTTTACTAAATGTGAATTTTGGTCATTTTCATTCCTTTTGTTGATTATTTTCTGAACTTCTTGATCATTTTGTGGAATATATTTTTTTTTATTCACTGTCGATGAGTCTTAATTTTTATTACTTTCTTGATAATTAATTTTTGCTGATTTTGGATTAGTTCGGTGACTTATTCATTTTCTCTTTTTTTATTACTTTAATGTTAATTTTTGTGTACTTCCTTGATCCTTTTGTTCAATTTTATATTAATTTATGTAGTTTTTTTTGCTCTAGTGTTCACACCATTAAATTAGTAGAATCTCATTTTATACATCTTATTACCTTAGGCTTTCAAAAAGTGAACTATGTACATAACACAACAGTTATATGTGGATTCTTTGCAGATACGATAGATTAACTGTCCAAAATTGTCTTCAATTTGGCTTAAAAGCGTTTCAGAAAGGTTTTTAAAAGGGCTGTATTTAATTTATCTGATATCTCTAAACATCCCATTCGTACAATGCATTTAGGGCCTTTTTTTTTTTTTTTTACTAAATAAACAAAAATTAAGGGTATATGAGTACAATCCAAAATGTTTTTCATGTATTTTTCTGTGTTCTTTCCCACTCTACGAGGGCTGTAGTGTCACTGTCAAATGTGTAAAAGTCACACATGTATGTGGTGTTAAAACAAATTCATACATGTGCGACAGTTACAGGAGCATGACGTTGCTTTTACACGTTTTATCTTTGCAGTGTATTCCTGTGGCGGCTGCAGGAGCCCTCAGTCATCTTGTGGTCTGTATGCGTTGCTTTCATCGTGGTTCCTCTCTTCAGGGAAGTCTAGTTTTGTGCGTAGACGTGAACGGGTTCCTGGTAGTGCAGCGATAACTGACATTCTACAGTGTTTTGCATGCATATGTGTTGTGTTTTTTTTTTTTTTTTTCCTGCTGCATTAAACTGAAGTCACAGCATTAAATTGCAGATGGAGATTGTAGACAGATTTTAAGATTTATCTTTGCAGGGGTTGATTTGCATCTGTTAAGTCTGTTTAAAGGATACATTGTGTGAAAAGTTACCTTTAATGCTTTGTACTATCATAAAACGGGTCTGAAAAAACACTGTGAATGCATCAAAATTCTCACTGTGAAATACACATGGCCACTTTTCAGATACTGTAGCTGGATCAGCAAAATTGAATCGATGGCAGGAAAACTATGTGGTCAACAGATGGTCAGTTACATTTAAAGCATAACATACTGAAACAGTTTTTGTTTTAGGCTGAAAACCAGAATTATGTGTACATGGTAGGATACAGGATCTCTGTGATATTTTGAGCTTCGGCTTAAAGGTTCCATGCCATGAAATTCCCTCTTCATTGGGTTTTGAGGTTCATGTAAATGCTGTGCTGAAAAATAAAGGCTGCAAAAAATATGAACTGGCCCGATGCTGCCAGTATTGAAATCTACACAGCAAGATGCAGAACAGGAAAAACAACCTGTGACATCACTAGTCACAACCAATCATAGGCAAGCTAAAGTACATTAGTCCCACCTTCGTGAGCCAGTAGAAAACTAAATATTTAAACATCACAATTTAAAGCCAATCAATTTTTTGCTGAAATTAGGCCTATGTTCCTGAGTAACTGAGTTTTGTTTTGTTGGGTTTGTTTTTTCAGAACATTATCCATGAAAATTACATTATTCCATGTTTACAGTGGTCTTGTGTCAGAATATGAACCATGTAAATGACCTACAGTTCAACCAATCAGTGCTTTTAGCTGAGGAGTGGGTGGTTATGATTTTCATCCTCGAAAACAGAGTGCATGTGGCCGAGTTCTAAAGGTCCCTTTGGAAAACCAAGAAAAATCAAATGACTACATAACTTTGTCACCACCCTTACAAAAGTCTGACACATACAGTAAAAGCGGCATTGATATAAATTTAAGTGTTAACATACGGGACCTTCACATATTCTAAAGACATGAGAATTAACTTTTAAAAGAGGTACAATATGTCAGTATGTGAGAGCCATTGTCCACAAATGGTGAAAACATGAAACTGTGGTGAACCTTCCCAGGATCTTCCCATAATTAACCCAAGAGTTCAGCAACAACTCATCCAGGGATCACAAAAGACCCCACAACAACATCCAAAGAACTGCAGCCCTCCACCATAAGACAGAAACAGAGTTCCAGGATGAAAATAACCGTTTATCAAAAGAACATAAAGGCCCCTCTCAGTGTTGCCAGAAAATATCTTGATCATCCTCATGACTTTTGGGAAAATACTCTGTGGACTGACGAGATAAAAGTTGAACTTTTTGGAAGGTGTGTCCCGTTACTTCTGGTGTAAAAGTAACACAGCATTTCAGAAAAGGAACATCATATCAACAGTAAAATATGGTGGTGGTCGTGTTATGGTCTGAGGGTGTTTTGCTGCTTCAGGACCTGGAAGACTTGCTGTGGTAAACGGAACCATGAATTCTGCTACCAAAAAATCCTGAAGGAGAATTTCCTGCCATCTGTTTGTGACCTCGAGCTGAAACACACTTGGGTTCTGCAGCAGGACAATGATCCAAAACACACCAGCAAGTCCACTTCTCAATGGCTTAAGGAAAACAAAATGAAGACTTTGGAGTGGCCTAGTCAAAGTCATGACCTGACTCTGATTGAAATGCTGTGGTATGACCTTAAAAACCCTCCAATGTGGCTGAATTATAACAATTCTGCAAAGATAAGTGGGCCAAAATTCCCCCACGGCGCTGTAAAAGACTCACTGCCAGTTATTGCGAGCTCTTGATTGCAGTTGCTGCTGCTAAACGTGGCCCAACCAGTTGTTAGGCTTAGGAGACAATCACTTTTTCACACAGGGCCATGTACGTTTGAGGTTTTTTCCCTTTAAAAATCAAAACCTTCATTTAAAAACAACACTTTGTGTTTACTTGTATTTTCTTAATGATCGGAAACATTTAAGTGTGACAAATTTTTAAAAAGTTAGAAATCAAGAAGGGGGTAAACACTTTTTCACAGCACTGTATTTGTGAGGTAAATCTCATTTTAATCAACAAAGTTACCACATCTCTCTCTCCAGCTCATTTTGCCCCCTGGGACCTAACTTTGGGGGGAAATGCATGGCAGTCAATGTCCGGCAGCTTGCAAGTCATCTTTTAAATTCAGAAACATACAGTACATACAAATAATGACATAATTCAAACAGAAACAAAAATTGTATGTTTCAAGCCAATGACTTCAATACAGTCCAAGTGCACAAGCTAGAGAATACAAATGTCAATCAAAGCCATAAAATCTTATTAAGGCCCCATTTTTTACATAGTATATTTTCTACAATTGCCAAGGCATTTTAAACTAATGGGATCCGGCCACAATGCAAAACTTTTTTTGCAGAGTGGAGCACTTTCCAAAGATGTTAAAGCTAAACATTATCAGAAAAAAAGCACTCAGACACATTTTATCAGCTGATAAATCAATACTCAGCACGGTAGTGTTCTTTCCAGAACATTTCTGATAACAACAAATGTAGAGAAGTAAAAGGTACCGTCAGAAAAGTTGGTTTATTAGTGAGCAAGTATTTTTACAGATGCCATTTGTACATGGAAAGCCTTTTTAATATGCAGTTAATGTTGTGAGGAGTTTCATTTCAAGCTTTTAACCCTAAACCTGACTAATGAGTTTTGGTAACTTTGACCAGACAAAAAATATTCTCTGTTCTATGTTTGGGAATCAGATTATGTGAGGGATCCATTCATCCACAGCGTCAATGAAATAGCAGGTGCCTTACATTATCCTTGACTAAATGTCACGTAAGGTGTGTATTCTACCCTGTCTATTTGGGCAACAATGCAAAAAAGCAGTCCCATTATCCTCTGTTTTATGACACATCACGAAGGGCGAGGTAACACAATACTAAACAAAGAGATGTGGGATCAAATTTGGAGCCCACCGGGAAACCCTTAAAAAGATACTTTGCCTGTGGTCATAACCTGGAAAGCACAGTTTTAAGAAACAAGCTCTTTAGGCTGAACAGGTTATAGAGTATTACACATTTATATTGTCTTCAGTTGAAATTTCAGCCAAAGTAAGAAGTCCCTCCTTTTTTGGTAAAGTATTACCAAATCCTCATGCTTCCTAATAGAGATGACCAGCTTTTCTGTAGAATTAGTTTTAAACAGAGGTCAACATCCTGTACATGATGAAATATTCCAAGAAAAGGAATTAGTCTGCGGGGATAAAGAAATTTGATGACTAATGGATGCCTTAAGAGAAGGGCCAGTTCACAGGAAACTCAGGAGTTAATGTTTGTTACAGTAAAGCTTACTTTTCTTAACTGAAGAGTTAAGTGTCTCTCTAAGTGGCTAAATTCACTCTCTTACTGCTGTCAAGGTCTGTTTCAACTGAACCCACTCAGTGAGACAAACACATGATCTTTTTTCACAGTGATCCTCTGTCACTTCTTTCTCAGTACTGTTGTCGATTTGTTTCTAGAGAGTGGGTGTGTTCAGTGTGTAGACTACACAATATGTGCTTTTAAAAGACAGAAAACTCCTAGCAGAGGATTCCACAAAAATCAGCTGATAAGCACACAGACGTGTAAAATACCTCACTTCACCTTTCACTTCTCAAAATAGTCGGGAATCTCCTGACAACTGAGACACTCTGAATGAAACCGTAACTGACTCATTGCCAACCTCCATTTATCTCGATTTCTAGGTAAAGCTTGAAAAGGTTAGAATTTCTATCAGCGATACACTTAGACATTTAAAGATGGTACAGTCATAGGATTTATATCATTGAGTCATGTTCCACCTTAGTGTATCTTTCAGCCTCTTCCTCAGTGAGAGGTGATTTTATCTGTAAGACAGTCCAGTACTGGTTGAATTAACATGAGTAAGTTCAGTATGACTCATTGTTGTCTGTGTATGTTTATAGTTACGTTAGGTCCATCCTAAAAATACTCAAAGAAAATCCCTAAAAGACACAAAGTTCAAGTTCATTTAGTTTGCAATCTCTCATTTAAAATCATATATTTTACTTTTTATGGTGTTTTTTTAATTTGTTTAAATTAACATTAAAAGGTACAATCACAAAATATTTGCATATTTGCTGGTTTGCCAAACAGTAGCCCCTATGGCTGAATGTTGAGTGAAATGCAGTGTGAAAAACTGCAGTACTGTTGCTGTCCACTGGGGGCTGGCTCCAAAAGTGAGTGAAACCCAGTGGGCGATGACCTGGGCTGTTCAGTGACGCCTTTATTTGGACCCTCTAATAAGTGATCTTATGGTCCATCTTTAACTTTTGCTTCATTATTACGACACTATTGCAAATAATCAGACAAATCACTGCTGTTGTGGGATTTGATTGGCAAGTTGCTATGGTTACTCAACTTGCCAGTGGAGCTGGACTGAGTCCGACCCTTGTATCCTCTGTTTATTCAACAGAGCATAGTTTTACCTGAGATAAGCTTGACTCTAGGTATGCTAGCAGTTAGCTTTAGCTTACCCATAAGACCCCCAACATACTACGTTCAGGTAGGCTACCGTCATTTGTTCAAAGATGGTTACATCCTTTTTTTGGCCCTAAAATGCCATCCTGGAAGTGACAACCTGATTGGCCTCAATCCGTATATTCAGAAACCAATAGGTGATGTCACAGCCACTTTGTCCACTAATAATATATATACTGTCTATGGTCAAACCCCATTGAGTCCCATGTTAAAATGTCCAACTTTAGTACAGCAATAAAGATATTTACAGCCTGGTACAAACAATAGTTTTGCTCTCTGTGATTTATTTCCACCTCTCTGAACACTATTGTTTCGATGACCCAAACCCCCTTATTTTGTGCATAATTAAAGGCACAGACGCTTTGATTGAAAAATGTGTCTGAGCTGCAGGCTTCACCATTTCATTCAACCCACCTTGCAGCTACACTCACACCATTTCTAAGTCCATTTTTGGATCAGAACCAAAATGGCAACACCCAGATGGTCTTTGCTTGAACCTCCAAATGGCTCTTCAGGAACCTATGCAGGGATTGTCCATTTTTATTCATACTCTATGGGTAGCTCATCTATGCTTAAGGGAGTTCATTCATTTGACAGGAACATCCACTTTTGGGACAGCAGACAGTCTCCTGCAATGCATCGGTATATCGGTAGTAGGATGCTGAGGTTGGAGCTGCCAGGCAGAAGGCCTAGAGGAAGACCAAAGAGGAGATTTATGGGTGTGATGAAGGAGGACATGAAGGGAGTTGGTGTGAGAGAAGAAGATGCAGAGGATAGGGTGAGATGGAGGCAGATGATTCGCTGTGGCGACTCCTGAAGGGAACAGCTGAAAGGAAAAGAAGAAGAAACCGTCTCCTGCAATGTATCTCCTGCATATTTTACCACATGTTGGTTCATAAATGCCCATAAATTACATCTTTATAATTTAAATGATATATTTTTATAACATTTTATACATAAGGAAAGTTGTGACCATCAGTGAGAGTTTGGAATTGTAGTTTTGCTCTATCAGTCATCACTGACATGAACAAGTCATGGTAACACTGCACAGGCCACAGATTAATTTTACTTTTTAGTGGTTTTATGTTAGACTATTTAAGAACTAAGGCTGTTGGAACACTTTTGTAGTTGTACTATTCCTTTAATCTGTTATGTCTGTTAAATGTCTGCAGTTGTTGTGTCTTGGTATATGCATAATGATGAACGCATTTTCCTAACTGCAAACCAAGTTTACTTATGGGTAGAAATGAAGCAACCTGAACCTGAAAAGGATGGTAACACCAGCAACAATTTAAATTAAAACACAATTTAATAAAATGTCTATAAATAAATAAATGAGAACATTTCTGAAAACTGAAAAACAGTGTGAATTTCTTGTGTCTTTTGTCATAAATCGTACTGAAAAGGGAGTAAAATTATACAAAAGTGTGCTTCTTATTTCAAATTAATTTTGTTGCATGCTAACACCAGTGACTTGACTTCAGGCGATGAAAACACATTCATAAATTTTATTTGGTGTTTCAGTTTTTTATGTCATTCAGGCTACATTATTAATACAATGCTGCATATAATGTGTATATAATGGCAGTTTAAGTTGTGAAAAAACAGGCTTTTGCTTCAAACTATGGTACATACGGTAACCACTTTACATGACTGTGAGGGGATCCTTTTATGTGATGCACAGAGGACTATAGGTTTGATTAAAAAGAACAAATATTCTCAATTCATGGAAAAATGAGCATTTTTTGAAGAAAAGTGTAATATTTTACTTTACAAATAATTAATGTTTTTAGAGAGTGTTGCAGCCAAAAAGGTCATACCAACACAACTCAGGAGTGAGCAAAAGAAAAAAACCCACAACCAACCAGGATATGTACATTTATATTGAACTTTTAACATTTCCTATTACTACCTAATCACTTGCTAGTGAAATCTATGTTTCCCTTTTAAGGTAATATTTCTTGGAAGAGACTTTCACTTCTGCCTGGGCTTTTTTAGAAGAATTTACATACATGGAAAAGCAGAGAACCAGGGTTAAAACTGCACCGGTGTCTCTGTTTTGAAGGTGCTAAGAAACCCTGTCATTCTTGTTTGGCAGGATATTAAAAGAAATTCAATTAAAAGAATTTATCTTGTGTATTTCCCATCAAAGTGACTATTGTGGCTCTGGGGGATGTGTTAACTTTGTTATCACCTGCTCTGTTGTAATGATTCAGTGAGACAAGCAGTGGCAGAGTGATGCCATTAGTCACACTGCTGTGGTGCAGAAACTGATGTCAGTCATTCATCTGTGCAGAGAAAATCACTGTAGACAAATACTCACTTGGTCACTTTATATCATTCTCATACTCTTTTTCTTCAAGCAGGAAACTGTGCACCCCATGTCCACACAAACAAAACTCTTAGTTGATAAGAAAAACAGTTAATAGTTGTTAAAGGAATGCTTTTTTACGACCTCTGGCCTTTGTGCACCCCGTACAGTGTTCACAAAGGTGGAAATAAATTATAGAGGTCAAAACTAGGCTGTAGGCACATTTATTTCTCGTGGTCATTAAACGTGGTCATTTTAACATGGGATTCTAAGGAAATTAACTCACTTTTGTAGCCAGTTCCCAGTGGACACTGACAGTTTTTCACACGTGCATTTAAATCAGCACCAAGCTTACCCAAAATATCTTTCCAATACAATAGAGTCTCCAACGCAGACTTCATGTCTGCACTCCAGCATATGTAAATGTCACCTATGGTACCTTTAAAGTTAAATAGAACATATAAGAATACAATGAACAAGTAAAATATACACTTACAGTATATGCAAACTAAATGAATTCCAGCTTTGTGTGTTTTGGAGATTTTCCTCTATTGCGTTAGGTATCGACCGAACTCTTAACTCAGCAGCCTCCCTCAACCCCTACCTGTCCCTGCACCTGAGCTCACTTGTTGTAACAAGCGAGCAGGTCGATCAGGGGTTGGAGAGGGCCGGGTCGCTCTCGCACCTGACACTTGTCCAAATAACTGCAATGCAGCCTGACTTCCTTTCTCTTTCTTTTTTCTTGTACTTTCACCCAGTGTGTTGACATTATTGTGTTTTGTTGTTTTAGTATGGGATGACACTTCTTGTAATTCAGTTATTGGTTTTTATTCCGTTACAGTTGTTTATTTATTTTTTGGTTTATTAGGTAGCTTAATGGGGATACACCTGCAGTCGTCTACGGGTTGGCTTGGCTATTTCCTGTTCTCTTGTTTATTTCAGCCAAGATCTAAACCTTTTTTCAATCATTCTTTTAATACCATAATGATTCTTTATGCACAAGAACTTTTCAAGCATTTGAGTAAATGTGTTTTATATTAATGAACCCGGTCCTTTTTTTCTCTGTTTGGGGGGACATAACAGCCCTAAAGTCTTAATAAAATGTCATTTTCAAGATAGTCAACCAGAAGACTTAGAGGGTCCATATGAAGCAAACAATACCATAATAAATAAAGCAAGGGTTGTGTACAAAATACAATGTTCTTTAATTAAAGCCTTGGTATAACGAGGGGAAAAAAAAAACGCCCGAGACTAGGCCTGCACTTGACAGACGTATAGACCCATGTTCAAACTTTGTAGTCCTAGCTCTGATAATCAAGTTGCAATATGCCAAAACTGATCTTTATGACCCTGTGACCTTGACCTTTGACCCATCATCTCCAAAAACATAGCCACGGGTGCTAGTCCCAAGGTCAATCTACATGCCCAGTTTGCTGAACCAGGTTTCACTTATTTTTGGGTGGGAGCATGAACAGACAGATGGCACCGACCGCTCTGCCCACGCCCTGACTGTCACTGTGGGTAAAAACCTCGATGGGGCAAACCATAAAGGAGGCGAGGACAGACGGCAATAGGTGCTGCATTATGTAATAAAACAACAAAATGCAGTACATTTTCACTTCATTGTATAACACCTGCAATTTTTAATCTGTCGCATTTTATAATAAATTGCTTAAACGCAACATGGAGTAAATTTTGGTTCATGAGTCACGCTTTTTTTGTAATCGCAACTGAAAAATGTGATCATTTATTGCAAATTGCATGGAAATGTATTATGCGCTGTGCTGAGGCGGTTTAGTACATAATGTGAAAGGTTACAAGACACAGATATTGGTGAGTTGCGAAGTGGAAACTGATTAAGTTTTCTTGAGCCGTTGCATATTGTGGTACAAAGTGAGGTGTTACAAAGGCATGCCGAAACAGGATCGTTGGGGGGTCAACAAAGTTTACAATCTAAAAGAAATAATAAGAAGAATGTGCCGCATGACACATTTGTTCATTTTGTTTATTAATTTGTTCATTTTGTCTATTTTATTTTCAGTTTTTGTTCATTTCCTTAATTATTGTGACTTGTTTTTGTTCAGATAATTGATTATTTTTTTCATTTTGTCTTTCTTGTTGTTCTAATTATTTGGTTACATTTTCATTCATTTTACAAAAAAGATTTTATTCATTTTTTTGAATTTTGGTTCATTTCACTGATTGTTTTTGCAAATTTAAGTGAATTATTTCACTCATTATTTTTGTGTTCATTGTCTTGTTTGTATTCACTTACTCGACTACTTTAGTAATTTTTGTGATTTTTTTTTTTTTTTGTTAATTCCTCAGGTCTTACTGAATTTTTTTCCTTAATTTCTTGTAAGATATCTAATTTTTTTCATATTTCATCTTGGTTGTTTTTTGTTCACTTTCTTTGTTTTTGTTGATCTTTGATCACTTTATCTATTATATTGTTTTTATTTTTATTTTGTTCATTTGTGTTTATTTTGCTCATTTTGATTTATTGTAATGTGTTGCTTCCATTATTGGACAAAGCCACAAGAGCCACATGTGGCCCTGGAGCCACGGGTTGCAGACCCCTGGAACAGACAAATAATCAAGCATCAACATTTACACATCCAGCTCAAGACATCAGAGTTAATGACACAGAGGTGGGGGTGAACTGTGGACCATATGCAGAAAGAGAAATAAGGGGATTAATTATTGACGTAGTATTTGTTGTAAGGTTTGAGGCTAATTTGGGAACATCTTTTTTTTATATAAATAGTGTATGTCTATATGTTGATTCTTTTCATGTACAAACAGACAAAACAAAGCTTTATTGTGACCAGAGGTGGGTAGTACTCAAGTACATGTACACCTTCTCATGGGCTTGAGTGGTTTTTCCCATAAAATGCACTGTACTTTATAGAGTACTTTCAGTTACATTTGTGACAAAAACAATGTATTATTCTGAGTTACATTTGACCACAGCTCAGTGAGTAGGAGTAAAAAAGGTTGAAATTTTAAAAAGGAAGAAAAACATAATCGATCAAATGATCATAGAGAATAAACTAAGCAGCAAGATGAGTAAAAATGGAAGAAAAGTAACAAAATTAGTGTTACAGTTCGGGGAGGTCCTGCTAGCTTAGCTAGGAGTCAGTTCTCTAAGCTGATCCTTCTCCACACCCTGACATGTATGTACAGAACTTGAGTTGTGTTCTATAATAGCCCTGGGTGATGTGGTTTGACTGAGGGGCAGTGACCGGGGCTGCTCAGTGACGCCAATGTGGAAGTAACTTTACGTTGTAATCCCACCGCTTGGCCGCTGGGGAATCGATCGTCTGACTCCGAGAAGCTTTTTTCCCATCGAGGTACATTGGACTTCTATCTGAAAATACTAAGCGAATAAATTTTTTTCATGAGTCATTATGGTCTCAAACCTTTTATTTGGACCCTCTAATAAGTAATGTGATGGTCCATCTTTGTCCATGCTTCGTTATTAAGATATTACAGAGTAAGATATTACTCGTTTTTATGAGTACGTCTATATCTAGTTGAGTCAGGAGGGTAATAAAATAAAAAATAACTTGAGGACTGTTCTCCTTTCCTCCACTCACCTCTGGTTGTCACACTGCGTATGCTTGGTCGTCCTGGGACTGTCTGTTCGTCACCAGTCGACCCGATCATGTCTCTGATAGAAGATGAGCAGCCGAATCCAAGGCCTTTCAGTCCCAAGCAGACTGTTTTATTCACATATCAGCCTTTTCAGTTAGAGTGAATTTATTATCTTTGGTGCATATGATAAGAGTAGAGCAGACGTCATGAAACAACAAGATCAACAGGACTGGACTTAAGGCTTTAAGACAGTAACATATGCATTATAAACCCCTGGATGAACTTCGGTTCAGATGAACAAAGAAGGAAGTTTCTGCTGCAACTCCGTAGTTAACAGGTTTCAGTTGTGGACGAATGCGTAATCCTGTTAACTGTTTTCCTCCTTTTGTGTTTTACGGTGGTTCTACCCTTCAGTGCTAGAAGTGCCAGGATTTCATATACACTTCCAGTCAATAGATTGGACACACCTTTTGCTTTCTTACTAATTATTTTCAACATTGTACATTAATACTGAAAATATCCAGCCTGTGAACGAATGCCTATGCAGTAAACAAAAAGTGTTAAACAGCCCAGATCATGCTTCATATTTTTACATCATTCAAAGTAGCCACATTTAACTTTGATGACATCTTCGTATTCTGTGAAGAGTGCATTTGTGCTATTTCTTGCCATCTTAATGTGCCACATGACACAGTTGTTCATTTTGTTTATGAATTTGTTCATTTTGTTCATTTTATTTTCAGTTTTTGTTAATTTCCTTAATTATTCTTCCTTGTATTTGTTCAGTTTGATTGTTTTGCTCCTTTTGTCTCACCTTTTGTTCTAATTATTTGTTTAATTTTTTATTAATTTTTTAAAAATTATTTTATTAATTTTTGTTAATGATGGTTCATTTTACTGATTATTTTTTGCAAATTTCTGTCAATTATTTCATCCATTATTTTTGTGTTCATTTTATTCATTTACTTGACTACTTTAGTAATTTTTCTTCATTTCTTAGGTTTAACTTAACTTTTTTTTACTTAATTTCTCGTAAGATATCTAATTTATTTCATAATCTTGGTTGTTTTTGTTCATTTTCTTCATTTTTGTTGATTTTTGATCATTTGATCTATTATATCTATTATATTTAATTCTTATTTTGGTCATTTTATAGACTATTTGCAATCTTCAGCTGCCTTGTGCGAAGGGGTGGATACAGAGTCGGAGTGCCTCTGCAGCAACTGTGCAAGTCCATATCATGGCAAGATACAGTTAGGTGTTGAAAACACAGAATAGTGGGTCTGTATTGTGCTTCTGAGTAGAGTTTTGACTGGGAGCACTTGGCTGTCCCATTGTAGGGACAGTTTGGTCAGATACTTGTGTTAATTTACCTTATTTGGGGGTATGGGACTTACGTAAGTTTGGCGTACCCTCCACATTGCACATAGTCTTTATTTTTGTTAAACATACAAGGTTAGTTAGGTGGTACCACTTGTATTTGAGCTCAGTTTCTTTATTAGCACAGTTTAAAACTTGTCTTAAAACCCATTTTTACTCCTTGGCTTTTCATCCAGCATGAGACATTGATTTTATTTGTTCTTATTGTTTTAATGTATGGATTTTATATTATTTTTTATTGTTTGCTGTTTTAATTATGTGACCTTTTGTTTTATGATGTCAGTGAACTCTTAGTTGTACTTTCTTGTT
>JAQQAE010003620.1:0-19923 GCA_029823295.1 Pseudamia nigra | reverse complement strand
TAAAAATGTTCAGGTTCTTTGTTATTTTGTTTATTATTGTTCATTTGTCTGACTATTTTGTTCATTTACATTGATTTTTTTCCACATATTTTATTAATTTTCTTAATGATGTTGTTTATTTATGTTAATGTATCCACGTGTTTTGTTCATTTTCTTGATGTAGTGCCAACAAGAATGCATCAAATTGAACCAAAAACTTAAAATGACTTAAAAACATGCTATTATTACACATTTATAAGCATAAAATACATAATCCATAAACCCATGCGATAGGATTCACTCAGCATTCAGTAAAAATGATTTATTATACATTTGTGGTTGCTTATTTTACTCATTTTACTTCATTTTAATTTTCTTGTTTACTTTTTTGACTTTCTTCACTTTTTGCTCATTTATGCCCATTTTGTTGCTTTTCATGTTTATTTTTTGCATTTTCTTCCTTTTTTCTAATATTTCTTCACATTTTTGTGTATTTTTTCATTTTTTAAAATTTTGTTTATTGTCATTTTATTGATTACACTAAATTTGCATTGATTTTGTTCATTTTTTGGATTATTTTGTTTATACCTACAACGACAGTATATATGAGTATAATCAAAATAAGTTAAATAAGTTAAAAAAGTCCAGTCTTCATCCATTTACCTGTTATCTTAAGCTTATTTTGTTAATTTTCTCATTTATTTGGTTAATTTGCACATTTTTGTTCATTTTCTTGATTTTTTAATTTTCTTGTTTATTTCTTTTATTTTGTCCAAGTTATTGCTCATTTAGTTAATTTTCTTGTTTGTTTTTTTACATTTAATTGATTATTTTTATCACTTTTGTTTTGTAGCCTTTTGTGTTCATTTGAATTCTCACTTTTTTATGTTATTGATTGTTTTGCTCATTTTTACCCATTTTGTTACTTATTTTTTTAAATCAATTTTGATGATATAGTGTGTTAATTTCTTTGTTTATTTTGTTGATTTCCTAGCTGATTTTATTTATTTTCTTAATTTGGCTATTTTGCTAACTGTTGTTCATTTAGTTGGTTATTTTGTTAATTTTATTGCGCTGTACATTTTGTTCATTTTCTTGATGACTTTATTAACTTACTTGGTGATTTTGCTAACTTTTGTTCATTTTGTTGCTTATTGTGTTCATTTCCTCGTAGATTTTATTCATCTTCCTAATTGATCGTTTTTTGTTTTTTTTTCTGTCATGAATTTATGCAGAAAAGGCACAAAACAAGAAAAAAGTTCAGGGAAGATCCACAGATGCCCGAATAAAAATTCCCCCAGTGTGCAAACAAACCCTTGGCTCTACAGTATCTTCACTTGAAACCACCTGGAAGGGACGAGGCGGGGCATTTCCTCTGATGTAATCTGGAGAAGTTGTGGAGCGATCTTTGAAAAATTGCGGGAGTGTTCGGGAAAAAAGGTCAAATGCATTCTGAGGTGTCAGTCTCCGCTTTGAGATCTGGTTTAAATGTCAACATCTGGAGACAGCTGAAGGGTTTTGAATGTCTCCCTGGGCCTCCTCGGGCGTTCTCAGGCTGATTTGGTCGGTGCCCTTTTTGTCTCCTTTGGCGTCCTGCAGAAATACTTTCTTTACTGTTTCAGCCCCTGTTTAGATGAGATGGAAAAACCTGTTTGAACGTGCTGCACGTCAGAGCCTGGTGATGATGGACATACAAACATCATTTTCTTTAGCACACCAGGTCCTTTTCTCATTTTCCAGCCAGTTTTTTTTATTAGGTCTTTAGTTTGTTCACTGTTTTATAATTTCTTTATTCAGTTTCTAGATTATTTTGGTCATTTTGTAGACTGTTTTGCTCATTTTTGTCCATTTTGTTGCTTATTTTCTTCATTTATTTGTATGCTTTCTTGATGTTCTTGATGATTTTAATAATTTTATTGATGTTTTTGCTAACTGTTGTGCATTTTGTTGCTTATTTTCTTAATTTTCTTCTTTATTTTGATCATTTTGGTCATTTTCTTCATTGTTTTGCTATTTTTGCTCATTTTGTTGCTTATTTTTATGACTTACATTCATTTAGTTTTTTTCTTGATTCATTTCCTTTCTTTTGTTCATTTTTCATCCATTTCACCCTGTTGTGGATTCATTTGCAGCTCTCAGACTGTGTTTACTCGAGTTCTGGATAAGTACTTTAAAGCCAACATGTCACCTGGCTGGGACTACTGCCGACAAATGGAGGACATGAGAAATTTTCCAAAATGTTCTTAATTTCCATCCCTGAGTCACAAGGCATCGCTGGAATTTTGAACATGTGTTTAAAAATTCCACAACAAATTTTCTCTTAATTTAGTCACAGAGTCACTGTGTGTCTCTCAAGCCCGTCTCAGTTTATTCCATGAGTCAGAAAGTACAAGATATGTGAGACGACTTTAAGTGGGGTTGATGACCTATGGAACTAAACTGTGACTGACTGGAGGCAAAAATTAGAATCAGACGTCCCGGGTGCGGATGACCCTGGAACAGCAGAGTGGTACCTTCTAGCATCTGCAGCAGCCTGTTAATTTCATTTCATTTATTTATTTATCAGGGACAGTACACATTAATGAACATTTCTGTAAATGTGCCAGTATTAGCATAAAAAAGCTCATTTTCAACCGTCAAGTACCAATTCAGTGTGATTCCAAGTGAAAATTGATGCTAATTCACATATATACTCTTGATTTCTGTATCTCCAACTAGTTGTGAGTCGTCACCGCCCAGTGAGATAGTGACTTAACTTTATCTTTCTAGTTGAGGCTTTTATTTAGCTGCAATGTGTTCATTCTTGTTTATCCCTTTCACACATGGTGTCTGCTACACTGGACGGGTACAAGGTGACATTAAATTTATAGCGGTTAAAAAAATTAAGCAAAATCCAATATTCCAGTGAGTATTTTTGACTTAAATGGAAAAAAAAATAATCGGGAAAATGCAGCAAAGAAGCAAAAGGTACAAAGTAGTGAGGAAAATCAGAAAAAGTGAACAAAATCAGAAGAAAAATGAGCAAAATAAGAAGTAAAATGAACAAACCAATCACAGAATGAACCAAATTAGATGCAAAAAGAAGAAAAATGAGCAATAATAGACAAAATAAGAACAGTAAACAAAATGAGTCAAGAAGAAATAAACCAAAAAAGAAGACAAAGTAACAAAATAATCAAGTAAATGAACCAAATTAGATGAAAAAAAGAAGAAAAATGAACAAAAAATAAACAGTTTAGAAAACACCTTAAAAAAACTAACAACCAAAATATTACAATTGTGTATTTGATTCCTAATGTTTTTATACATTATAAAGTATTAAGTAAAGCATAATTATGATTATATGTCACTATACTGACCTGATGGACATAATTTAACCATTTTCAACCAGAACTTTGTTCAAAATATGTGACATTATTTTAAAGTTGATTTGGTAGTACCTTAAGGCAAAAAAGTCATATCCCCAGTTTTTTAATAATTCATGCATGAAAGGGTTAAATTGACCACAGTGCCTTTTATCATTATGAATAAGATTTCGGCCTTGAATTGTAAAGCGCCTAGAAATAATCTAGAGATTATGATTGGTGCTATATAAATAAAGTTTGATTGATTGATTGATTGATTGATTGATAAAAACCATTAACAGTTACATGCTTCGGTTCACAGCATGCGATTCGTCCTGTGCTTCCTGTTTCCCTGACAACCCCAAGTGTATGAGCTGCCCTCCTGGGACCGCTTTGCATCATGGGAAATGTATGTCTCAGTGTCCAGATCATCATTACCAAGACAACAACAGCCGATGCAGAGGTAGGGGCAGTCTTCAGCAGCCGAAGCGTCTCGTGTTGTGTCGATGTTGACAGATTTCATGCGTTGATTTGGTTCAGTGACTCTGTCTGGCTCTTCTTCTCAGCCTGTCACGGCTCCTGTGCATCTTGTTGGGGGCCATCGGTTTCTCAGTGCACTCTGTGTCCAAATGGGCTCCTTCTCCATCAGGGCCAGTGTGTGGAGGCCTGTGGGGATGGACTGTACTCCCAGGACAGCACATGCCACAGTAAGACCATAAATGTCAACTTATGTCTAAGTCCCGCTGACTTCCTTCCTCCTCTTTTCTGGGTCGTGGGACCTAACTTCAGGAAAAAAACTGCATTAGTCAGTGGAATGAGACACTTCATTTTCCAGTCTTGTTTGCATGACACCATCATTTACACATACAGAATTTTGTTTGTCAATTTGAAAGATAATTTTACAAGTCAAGAAAGTTGCATTTTGTTGCAAAAATAGTAAAACATCATTTATTTTTGTGTGAAACAGCTTTGTAGACTAATGTGATATTTGTTCCCAAAACCAAAATGGACGCTACAGGCGCGTTTCCACCACAGGAACTTCAGCGTAAATGGGGAAAGCGAGAATTTCTAGGAACGTCCTTTCACTCGGCCCTCTCAGCCACTGAATGTCTCCGCTGCAGAGTAGGACCCACTGCCCACGTAATCACTCCAATGTGATCATGGTACGTAAACTGTGAAGCGCCAAGAGCAAAAGCAGAGATAAGGACATGGAGGACGTAGATAAAGATGGAGGGAGCCGAGGTGGCTGCTGCCTTTCCGTTTTGTGTGTACATGGCAGCAGGCGTTATGAACAAGGTGGGAAGATGCCTTGAAGAAGCCTGAATCCTACTATTTACTACTCGTCTTCTGCAGGGCTTTAAAAATGCCACTTGTTTCCTCTTGACATCATTTTCTGCTCGGGGTATATCCAATCAGCACTGAGTAAACCTTCAAGCTCCGCCCGGGAGTTTTCAGGCCCGTTTGGAGTCCCTACCCAGTAGTAAAAGAGGTAAAATACATTCTAGATCAGTTCATGTTGAGCTGCAGTGACTCTTCAGCAGCTCTGAAGAGAGGAAGTTACAGTTATGTCACACACATGATGTTCTGTTTGTAGTCTTTATAATTACAGATTTTCAAAGTCTTATATCTCAACAAATTTACAACAAACTGCTGCTTTTGTACCTTGGTAAATTGTCTTTAAAACTGTCAGCATCATATGTGAAAATGGTGGAATAATTCAGCCAGGATCAGAAAAGTACTGTATTTTCCGGGTTATATGTCGCTCCGGAATGTTAGTCGCACGAGCCAAAAAATGCATAATGAAGAAGAAAAAAACGTGTATTAGTTGCTCTGGAGAACATGTCGCATTTGTTCGGGGAATGTTACTGGTAATGTCTACATTTTAAATTGTCAGTAATACAGATGCGGCAGATGCAGGTACACAAGCCTAGAGTGACCTGTATCAGCTGTAGCTAGCAGCTCAGTGTGACAAACACCCAATACTCGAATTTATTAATATACAAATCACTCCAGTGTATTTGTCGGTCCCCTGGCCAGACTATGCAAAAAAACTGCGATGTGTAATCCGAAAAATATGGTATCTGCTATTCACCTCTGACTGTGAGATGAAGTAACAGCCCTTTCAACTAATTTTAACCAACATATGAACTGAGGTCTATGGCAAGAGCCGTTTGAATTATGTCATTAACTATAACATGTGATGCTTGTCAATTTAAAGGCTCGTTTTACAAGTGATGAAAGTCACAGCTGTTAAAGATAGTCTAGTTTTGCATGGACTGCATTTCTCTCTCACGATACATGTCACCAACATCAAAACAGCTGCAGTCTCAGCAAGTATTAAAAAGAGATGGAAATCAATACAGCTCTGGTCGTGTTTAGCTCCAGTGACAATTCAGCAGCTTTGATGGGATTGTGAAAGGCAGAGTTTCTATGTTTTTTCAGTGTGCAGTCTTCAAAACAAGTGGATTGCTGTGTTAAATGTAGAGTAGAACAGTAAAATCAGAATGTGCTCATTTGAAAATCACTGAAACCCCATATTTAATTTGAAATAGCATACACCGAAAGTACTTTATTTCTTTCCGGGAATGTCAGTTGATAAGCACATGGAGAAGAAAGATCAAACTAGTCAGATGCCTTCAGTCTTGTCAGGGTTAGGGTTAGTCTTCAGTCTCTGTCAAACAGTCTTATGATGGTGGAGATGAAGTATCTCCTATAGCATTCTGTCCTGCAGCGCAGTGATGTTCGTCATCCACTGAAGCTGCTCCTCTGATGGGACAGAATGAGGTGAAGAGGATGGTCCGGCTTGTCCACGATGTCCTCCAACTTCAAAAACAGCACGTATCAGTTTGGGCAAAGCCCAAAAACTTAATTAATTGTGAAATGTTCTGCCAGGTATGTTTTTCAAGACATTCACAACTTTTCCAGTGTGTTTTTACCCCTCACCCAACTTTTTGAAATGCGTCACTGGCATCAAGTTCAAAATACGCATGTTGTGTTCGTACTATTTTGAATTCAAAATGGAGTTTCACTGTTTTGCACTTTCTCCCATTGTGTTTCTGCTCATGTTTTACACAGCGTCTCAAACTTTTTGGAATCAGGGTTGTACTTCATCTTCAAAGTTCAACTTTCTTGACCTCTAAAATGACCTTAGAAATTCACAGACAGCATATGTGTACATTATGACAGTACCTGTAGTAACTTCCCATTGGACACAACCAGAGGAGGCAGGACTTTACCTCTCTATTACAAACACATACATGCCTTTTTAACTTCCCAAAACTCCACTAATTGAGCTTTAACCTTTTTTCTTTAGATTGCCACCCTTCCTGTCGATCCTGTGTGGGACCTTTGGCCTCAGACTGTCTCCGCTGCCTCAAACCTGAAGAATCTCTGAGTCCACAGTCCACTCACCTTGTGCATGGGGTCTGCATCGCTGGGTGTGCTGCACACAGCTTCCTGGATGACACAAAGACATGCAGAGGTGAATGCATGAAGTTTATAGTTTGGTTTCATCAGGACCGGTGACCTACACTGAGCAACTGAGGCTTCATTGGACACGTTAGATTGTATGTATTATTGTGTGGCGATTTGGCGGCGGACGGTCTCACACATGTCATAACTGACACAAATGTGATGTTTAGTCATGTGGTCTGGTTTCTTGTCCTGAAATCAAACCAAATATACTAAGAAATACACCTGGGAGAGGATTCAAACCATGTGATCAATCACAGTCCAAAACATCTTTGATGAACAAACTTAACATGTTAGTCTGAACTGTACAGCAGGAGACTAGAGGTTGTTCGGTTATATTTCAGTTATTTGTTCACTGAAGGACACTGTGAAGCCGAGCCTCTGATTGATATTCAGAGGCTCAAACTTCTGCAAAATTCAGACCCAGGGAGTTCAAGACACATGAACTGTACATGAGTCAAAGTCATACCAAACATTCCAATGTGTTGAAAACACATACTATAATATTGGTGACACTCAAAAATGAACAAACCTGCAAGTCTGCATTTTACAGGTGAAGATGATTCTGCTTGCCACTTCCTTTCAAAATTGTCTTAAGCCTTCAATCTTGAAGGATTGTGGCTCTAATCATGTATTGAATGAGACTCTGACAACCCTCTTTCTTTGTCAGTGAGTGAAAATGAAGTCATTTTTTCACTCTGTTCCGAACCTCTGCACTCACATAGAGGCTGGCATATTTCCTCATAAACCACTGCCTCAGCTGGATAATTTGTTTGATTCTGATATTAAAATACAACTGGCTGCCGAATCACACTTTTTGTCTGGGAAGTTTGGCCAGTTTAAGAGGCTTCAGGGCTTCACATCCTTGTAGTGAAAAACAGATATTGATTTAGATAGATCTTACCTTGATGGTGAATGAGTAAAAACTTAAAATAACACTTTCAGATCCCCAAATGGTTGTGTATTTGTGTTTATTTTCCATACCCCTCAGATACATGTAAGCTTCATATATGTGGAGTCAATGACCACAATAGAACAATGTAGATAGATAGGGATTTTTTTCTGTCAGTGTTTACATTGCAGTCCTATAAGAGCAGCCATTTGGTTTCCTCAAAAAAGGGGGTGTGGCCATGTCGCTGGTGGTGACTGATCAGTCACCTGAATCTGCTTGAAAATCCACCGTTTGCCTTCTCATTCAGATGTGACATCACATCGCCTGTCAATCACCCCAGCCTGAGGCCTGGGCCCCGCCTACTTGGACTCAGGTCACCTTTCATCATGGTTCCCTTCACACCAGTCCCTACCGGTGTCTTGTCTCAGTTGCATAAGCCACACCCTGTGAACTCTGATTGGCCTGACCACACTAACCAATCAGAAGGAGGGTGGGTGAAAACGGAATTTTTTTCAGCCAAGGTTCAGAGAAGCGAAAAGAAATTAGCAAAGAAAACAACCTTGATTCCAGAAAATGCACAATATGTCTATTTAATATATGGTACTTTTAAACTAATCTTCTTTAAAATACACAATAAGCTATGCAGTCTGCCTATAGTGCATATTGACAAATGACCTGTAAAGATACTTGACACAACGTTCCTCCCTCCACCATTATCCGTAAGGTCTGCACAGAAACATCTAGAACAGTCTGTGTATCTGTGTGTTTGTGTGTGCGCAGAGACACCTGGGTTATTTGTGTGTGAAATTGTGCGTGTAATGGGCTCATCTTTAAGGTTTGGGGAGGTGGTCTGTCAGATGAGAATAATTATGAGCCACCTCCCAACACTCACATAAACACACACCGACGGCAGATTTTGGTAAAGATGAAAAGACGGTAATCCGTTTTCTTTGCCTCCCTCAAACTTTTAGCCATGTGCTGTGAAATTACACTCACCACTCTGCTTTATTCTTACATTCCCATTCAGTGTGTGACCGTTTAGTTGTTCAGTACTTGGCACTG
Organism: Pseudamia nigra; assembly: GCA_029823295.1. Classification (NCBI taxonomy): domain Eukaryota; kingdom Metazoa; phylum Chordata; class Actinopteri; order Kurtiformes; family Apogonidae; genus Pseudamia; species Pseudamia nigra. The sequence goes on along the minus strand of JAQQAE010003620.1, from coordinate 11,175 downwards.
AGAAGTGTTTTTATCCCGCCTGCTGTTTTCTCTTCGATTGTAGCCAAGTCAATTGCCAGCACTGGCATTTGGTTCAGCTCTTCTTTTCCTCTCAGCTCTGTGTTAGAGCAGCTGCTTATATTGAGCTTGTAATTTACACATTTACTCGAGAGATAGCGCAGTACGTACAGATGTTTTGATCCGATGACTAATGTTGATTCTGCTTCCGTTTGCCTTGAGTTCATGAGTCACATTCAGCCATGATATTCTTATTCCTATTGTTTTGAGTGTTTTTGCTTCCCCCACATTATTCACCTTTCAAAAGAACACCCTAAACAAGTTCCAGGTAGGTGCTAGTTGCGTTTGTGAGTACATTTAAGAATGCGGATAAAGACATCAGTGATTTGCCATTACTTTAAAGGTCCCATACTGTGAAAATCCATCGTCGACGTATTGAGGTTTAAATAACTCTGGGTGTTTTTGAATTCTTGTTATTTATTAGATCACAAGTAATGACCAATCATAATCAACTTAAAATTCATTAGCTCAGCTCCCATGAGTCAGGACAATTTGAAAATTTTAAACACCACAAATTATAACCAATCCTATTCAAGGTGAAATAAGCCCCGCCCCCTGAGAAACTGCGATTACTTGTTGTATATTTTCCATATTTTTTTTTTTACTATTTTGATTATTTCGTTGATTTTTTTGTTGATTCTTGTTGATTTTTTTTGTTCATTTTTTGTGCAATCTCATTCATTTTATTGATTGTTTTCTTCATTTCCACTCATTGTATCATCAATCATTTTGTTTATTTTTGATCATTTGGTTCATTTGGTTTACATAAGTCATGTAATTGTTGGGCTACTTTTTCTTCAGTCTTTCATATTTTCTTAATTTCTTGTTGTTTTTTTTTCTTTAGTTTTATTGATTTTCTCAGCTATTTTGTTCATTTTTTGTTCAATTTCTTGGTTATATTGGTGAATTTTAGTCATTTTGACTATTTTGTTGACTAGTTTATGTATTTTTCCTCATTTTTCTGGCTATTTTTTTAGCATTATATTGGTTAGTTTATTCATTTTATTCATTTTCTTGATTATTTCATAAATTTTTGTTGATTTTCTTGATTATTTTGTTCATTTTGACTAATTTTCTAGATTATTTTAGGATTTTTATTTATTTTCTTGATTGATTCATTCATTTTCATTGTACTCATTTTCCTCATTATTTTCTTAATTTTTATTCATTGTCTTGACTATACAGTGGTACCTTGCATAACGAGTTTAATCCGTTCCGGCGTCACGCTCGGTACCAAATTTCTCTGTATCCGAAGAGACTTTTACATGTAAATCCATTAATCCGTTCTGGACCCACAACAAACTCCCATATAAAGTATGTCATTGTCAGAGGTAAATTTTTTGCAGTTTTTTTCCTCGGTATACAAATTTCTCGTTGTCAGAGGAGCCCTTTGTCCGAGGTGCCACTGTATTAACAGCTTTCATTCATTTTGTTGATTCATCTGTTTCTTTTTACTCATTTTATTTGTTATTATGTCGTCTTCCTCCCAGCACCTACATCTTTGGCCTGAACCCCAATTTGAGGTTTCAGGGGACATCACAGTGGCTACATCCGCTTATTTTAGACATAATTGCAACCAGTGTATCATTCGAGATAATCATTTGATTTATATGACCCCCTGCTGATTTGACCAGCCCACCACAACCATGACCATGGCCATGACCAAGACCATGCATGTTTGGAACTCTTGCTTAGTTTCATGTCCAGAGTAAAACAAAACTAACTTTCTTTCTAAGCTGGAATCTGGGATGTGTGCTTGGCCTCCTGTTCTGTTTTCAGGTGGAAGATACATTATACAGGAGGTGTGGGCATATAGGCTCATGCAGTCTTGCAGTATTCATCTCTCAGGTCGTCAACCCAAACTCATATTGTCTCTTGGGAAATTAAAATACAATGCAGAGCTCCAGCGCTGCATTCATTGTTGCAATAGTGTATTATTTATCATAGAATCTTAAATCTGGAAGCAAAGTTTTGGAGTAGGTATCATTTAGCTGACTTCCTCACAGCTTTAATTTAAAATCTATTTCCTGTGAGGTGTCAGCAGAGGGAGTGTAGGAGACAAATGAGTGTGGAGACAAGGTGAGCTGCATTCTGGGGAGGTTTGTTGGGATTTCCCATGGTGCAGGAGATAAGTCGTCAGTACTGTTTATAGCCTCTCAGCAGCTGTGTTTTAAAGAGCAAGTGCAGTTTACTGATCACATCAATTACAGGGTGCTCTGAGGGTATCTTTATAGTTTCCTGTTTTCAGATTTTTCCAAGATTCCTGACACTCTGAAACATGGTGATTTGCGACTTATTCTGTTGTTGACACATTTCAGTTTCGGCGTTTTTCTGCGTGTGGGGAAATGGAGTAAGACACACTTTGATTTAAAAGCTTCTCCGGCGGCTGGCACTCAGAGTCGTCCTCAGATTTCAGTTCACAACCTCTTCACAAAATGGGTTGGCAGGATACAAATGAGTTATCATGCTTTTAACCTTTGAATAAATTAAAGTTGCAACCTCTGGGCACCTTTTAATAGTACATGTAGTCAAACAGCCAGGAAACAGAAATTCAATTTGTCATCTTGCATCACATTTGCGGCTAATTTATTCTTGCAAAAGGGGTCACATGTTGGTTCAGTGCTTCTTTGATTTTGGCGTCTTAAGCCTGAGACCATTAAGGTAATGGTATTATTTGTCTCCTCACCACTTTTAAATTCAGACGGGGCCAAACACCAGAGAACATTTTGTTTACTTTACCTGGAATCAAATAGCCATTAGCAGCATTAGATTTACTTAATTATCCAGGAAGCGATGACTACAAATCGATGCGTAGCAGTTAGATTAGAGTGTCCTTTAACACCCGGTCATCGCTCTGGTTTAATGGGATAAACACTCAGCAAATACAATTAGAACAGTTCAAGTTCATGGTTTTATTGTGATAAGCTAGAACTTGGTTTAGAATTGCTTTCCTCACACTTAGGGTCAGGACACAAAAATGAGCCATGAAACATTTTTTTATGTCTCTGAATTATTCACTGGTTTATTTATTTATTTATTTCATTTTGTTCTTTTTCTTGAACCTCATTGGCAGAGGTTAAAACTAGAGGGCACTCGGAAAGCGCTAAACCTCTGCCAGGGCTGTTGTTCGCCCAAACGGTTATATTTTGACCAGCCAAGCAGGTTATGTGATCACACTGGTTTATCTGTTTGTTTGTGTGTCCGTTTGTTAGCAGGATTACACAAAAACAGCTTGGGCCATTCATCAAAATCCGTGAAAATCTCACAATGTTAAAGAAAGTGAAATATTGATCCTTAATTCACATCCTGACCTGGATCATCTCCAAAATGTAATGGGTTCATCCTTGTCCCAAGGGTCACCTCTGGTGAAAAGTTTATGAAAATATGTCCAGTAGTTTTTGCGAAATTCTGCTACGAGACAAACAGACAAACAAGCACACAAGCCAAAATGATCTCATAACCTCTCATAACTGCAAGTAATTATGTGCTTTGTCTGTAGGGTTACACCAAAAATACTAACCTAATATCTACAAACTTTGGTGGAAGGGCAGAGCTTGGGCCAAAGAAGACCGTATTAACTTTTGAAGTGTGAATCCAGGAATATTTTATCTCCTTCTTTAACATTGTGAGATAGGGATTTTTTTTCTACATTTCCACAGCAACAAGGTTCTGAGCTCAATCTCCAGTCAGCACAGAGCCTTTATGTGTGGTGTTTGCATGTTTCATCGTTTTCATCTGCAGTGATATATAGGGCCAGAGAATAGATAAATCCACACCACAAAGCTTGATCTGGATGTTGGCAATATTCCAGACGGGGTGACCCAAAATTAAATAAGCCTCTATATCCCTCTCAGATCCTTGTAAATGTTATATATGTAGCATTTTTGATTGTAACTTTTTAAATAACATCCAGAAAAATTTGTGAAGAATATAGGACATTATAGGTTCTTCATCACAAAGATTGGTTTGGATCCTGGTGATATTCCAGATCTGATTCGGAATACTTCCAGTAAGAAGAACTGACTGCTTTGGTGGAGATCTGTGCTCTTCAAGGGCTTTCTACTCTTAAGGAGTAAGACAAAACAACATTTTTTATTCATGGATTTATTTACAATAACAATCTAGATATTATGGCAGTTAATATGGAAAGCTTAGGCCCCAAGAACACACCAGATTTATCTCCTGGGGCAAACTGGTTCAGAAATATGTAAAACACTTACTCATAGTTATGGAAAAGAATCTGAATTAAAAGAAGAAATATCACATCAAGTCACAAAATACTGTACAAACGAGGAGATAGGGCCTTCGGGAAATGCTTTATGCTGTTAAATTGCAGTGAACAGACTGAAATTGTCCTCCTCAAAGACTACATCTGAACTGTTCACATGGACCATAAATAAAGTGATCTGACACGATGTGTTTCCATCCGGCAGTTTTTAATTAGAACAGAACTTTGTCACATGGGCACGGTGTTCTCACCTGTTGTGAAGCGTCTAATCTGCCAGAAATAGTAGAAGAATAAGTTTTTCTTCAACTTTCTGCCTTTGATCATCGTTTCAAACAGGTGCCTGAGTAAGTCGAGCTGCTTCAATCTTTTCAACCATCAACGTGGCAGTTTTTAGTTCTTGTTAAGTCTCCAACATGCTTCTTTATTCCAGCATGAAAGAAGAACGAGGCACAGACCAGTTTTATTTTTCTACTTCCATGTTTGTGTCCTTCTCAGAAGCTTGTCAAACGTGCAGGAAGGGCACGTTTATTCCAAGCAAACAAAGTCTCAGGGCCGTTTGAAAATACCTCTGATTGACCGAGTCTCTTCTGAGTTGGTTATGTGCTAGAACTCCCGATTACTGGAGTTCAGTAAATACAGTTACATTTAATAAGTTACAGCTTCAGTGTCTGTTGAAGTGTCATATCAAATGAAATCAGAATTTATCCAAGGCATGTGGTTTTCCTTCTGTCGACTGGACTGGAAATTGGGTTTGAAGACGTTTCGCCACTTTTCCAGGAGGTTTCTTCAGAACTGAAGAAGCTTCCTGGATACCATGACCTGGATGACTGAGAAGCTCTACAGACAAATCAGAATTTACTGTCATTCTGCCAGGCATGGACTGGTAATGCAGGGATAAAATAGGTTTTACAAGGGATTACTTCCTACAGCAGCATAAAACTTTCCAAACACAACAGTGCAATAAAAATACTGAAATGGCAAACACTTTGGTGGAACTGAAATTATGGCTCATGCACTGTAAGACAAAAAACAACCTGGTCTGAATTAAACAAAGTCCAAACAAAGTAAACAAACTAAGCAAAGCCAGTGTTTCCTGGCTTTGTGTATGATATGCAGAGGACTGAGGCAGCTGTTTTAATACCCTTGTGATCAAATTTGCAGAAAGGTTTGACCCTTGATCACTCTAGATTGTTTTACGAACACCAAAGCTCATTTAAAATGTTCTGAGGCATTCATCTGACCACAGAACAGCTTTTCATTTTGCCTCAGACCATTTTAAGTGACCTTTGGTCCAGAGAAGACAGTGGTGGTTCTTGATTGTGGTCACATAATTATTTCTTCTTTTTGCATGGTGAACTCTTCACAGACAGTGATTCCCAGCAGAAAATCATGTCTGTTTTTAATGCAGTGCCGCCTGAGGGTCCGGAGATTACGAGCATTGAGTTTTGACCTTTGACCTTTCTATGTTTATGAATCTTTTGATGATATTATACATTGTAAGGATCTTCAAAATCTTTACAATTTTACATTGAGGAACATTTAAAATGGTTCCATTGTTTTTAGATGCAGTTTGTCACAAATTGGTGACAATCTGTCAGGGTATAAAATGCTCCTTTTATACCATCACATTACTGGTCTGTTACCAGTTAACCTGATTAATGTTCAAATGCTCCTCCAGTTGTTTTTAATTTATATGAATTACTTTTCCAGTTTTTCATTGCCCCTGTTCCAATATTACTGGAATGTACTGATGTTACCAAATTCAAAATGAGCTAAGATTTTCCATGTAATGGTAAAATATTTCAGTTTCCACATCTGATATGTTGTTTATGTTCTACTGGGAATAAAATATGGGTTTATGAGATTTGAAAATCATTGCATTATGTTATTAATCTACACACTTGACTTGCTCCCAGAGGTTCTTTGCATAGTTTCGATCTTGAATTGTGAAGCAACTAGAAATAATCTTGTATTATGATTGGCGATATATAAATGCAATTGAATTGAATATTTACATTTCACACAGTGTCCCAACTGCACTGGAATTGGGGTTGTATATTAGTATAGCATTGCAAAGTTGTCAGACAGTATAAAAGAGATGCATTGCTCATATAAGTCAGTAACTTTTGCATTCATTTATTAAATTACATAAGATATTGATCATATATTGATGTATATATTAGTACTTATTTTCATTCATAGTTTGAACCAAAATGAGTGCCTAGGGTTCATATTCCAAATACCCTGAATGATGATCCCTGGTTCAATTTCCCTGTTTCCCATCTTATCCTTTCTGTCTACACTGCCTCTGTGAAATAGAGGCATTACATGCCCTTTTCAGATTAATCACTCTAAATAAGAGTTTCAACAGTGTGATATGAGTTATACACCAGCCATTTCCAAAGAGAAAGCACTGAATTTTGCTTTTTACCAACGCTTTTTGCTTGTCAAACAGAAAATTGGATTTTAAACTGCTTTTCACACCAGAGCTCAATTGTTTGTCAGCTGTTGTGTCTGATTGAGAGCCACTTATCAAGTTTGCCTTCATGCCAGGCTTTTTGCATTATTCTCAGCACACAGGGAACTGTGGATCAACTTGCTAAATGACGTGTCATTAAACCTTTATTCTCAGTCATATGTAAAGCAGTTGTTTCACTCTGCCTCTATTCACAATCACAAAGGTTTCGTCAGTGGAGTGCCATCCAGTTCAGGTGCACAATGGAAGTGATTGTATGTCTTTGTGAATGTGTTCACTGTTGACAGATGCTCAGACCTCTTCAGCAGTAACTGTCCTGAAATGGAAGAGGATGGCGTGTAAACATGCACACGAGACTGACAGACTCCAGCTGCAACATACACACCTATAGGCAGACACACAACATGCACACATTAAGTGGGGGCTGACAAGGTATCAGATGGTGAAGAGGAAATTCTAGGCTGTAAATTGTGCTGCCCTCCCGTCAGCGGTGCTCCTGTGCAGACAGAGATAGCAGGTGTGTGGGAGGTTTGATGTCGTCTGACAGACAGGTTGGGCGGCAGCAGAGTTAACACTGCACCTGAACTGTTGTGGATCACTTCTCGTAATAGCACAGACACATTAACCTTATGGAGATGTTGATGAATTTGAATGGTTTATAGCACAGCAATCTAGTCAGCAATGCAACAGCACAGTTTTAGCTACAGGTAATTCTGTTCCAGAAACAGCTGCCCATTGTCTAGCATAACATACTGTAACACAACATAATTAGACCGGCATCACATCATGCTTATGGTACACGCCCCCTGTAGGGGGAAAACAACTGCCAGTTCTCACAGGCGTCAGTGTAAACAGCAGTAAAACCAGTGGGCAATGACCTGGGCTGCTCAAAGTAGTAATACTGCTGTTGGCTTCTTCAGTGGGCTCCGAGAAGCTCTGACTCCCATAGGGGTACATTGGACTTTTCTCTGAAAATATGAAGTGAATACATTTTTGTCACGAGTTATCATGGTCTCAATGGTCTTATTTGGACCCTCTAATAAGTGTTCAGATTGTCCATCTTTAATGTTTTGCTCCATTATTAAGATATTACAGCAAATAATCCAAGCCACTGCCATGCTGGGGTTTGATTGACAGGTTGCTATGGTAACTCGACTCACCAGTGGCGTTGGACTGAGTCAGACCTTCGTGTCTTCTGTTTATTCACTGGATACAGTGAATAAACAGAATAAATTCAGTGGATACAGTTGACCGTAGTTGTGGTTAAGTGTTTACACTAACAGTGTAATATGACCAAGTCGGTAAGCTAGCAGTTAAAATTAGCTTACCCATAAAACCCGTGACATACTATGTTGCTGTAGCTCTGCTGCCATTCATTCAAATATGGTCACATCCTGTTTTTGGCTCCGAAATGCCAACCAAACACATCACGGTCACTTTGCCCACTAATACACAGTAAAATCAGACCTGAAAGAAAACCAACAGAATTAAATTAGCTTGCAATTTATTTTGAAACAGCATGTCTACTTCCTGTTTGTCCACTTTGTACTAGATATCACAAAAAGTGACATTTGATTAAATTCAAATCATCTCCGTTCAGCCTCCCAGCATCATGTTGGTTTAATGACTCAACCCAGTGGTCAGAGGGATCTATTTTTATCTCACTGAGAATCCAGGTAAGCAAATTACAAGTGAAATACATCTGTGTATATCTGGCAGCTGTGGCTCAGTAGGTAGAGCAGGTTGTCCAGGAACCAAAGGGTTAGCGTTTCAATCTCATGTCCACAGGCCGAAGTGTCCTTGAGCAAGACACTGAACCCCACATTGCTCCCAGTGAGTGTCACTGGTGTATGAATGTGTGTGTGGATGGGTGAATGGAAAGCAGCGTAAAGCGCTTTGAGTGCCGTAGGGCAGAAAGGCGCTATTTAAGTGCGAGACCATTTAGCATTACTTTTCAGTCCTGTTCTACAGTCAATATAGTACTTAAATTTTTGATATAATCAAAATTCACATGCTAATTTTATTCTGTCGGTTTGTTTCGTGGTGGTTCTCTGCCGTAATTTCAATTCAAGTCTATGGGAACTGTTGTTTGTTTTCCCCTAGGAGGAGGCGTTGTCTTGTTACCCATCTGATGTGTGAAACTGTAATAACGTAGTGGATGTAGCCACTGTGTTATCAGTTCATGAGCTGCCATTTCTAGTCTCAGCCCATAGTTTTGTAGTACTCAAAGCTGGTTTTTGGCCACTTTGGTCTTATTGAAGGTCTGGGTGTCTTCTTTTTGAGTGATTTTTCACTCATTCTGATCTCAGTTTTGGACAAAGAACAGTCACGATATAGTGTAGGGATATCACTAAAATTTTATGTTTTACCCCTCAGCCCCAAGGCCAAAGGGGTATTGTGGTTGCCCTGGTTGACAGGTGGGCAGCTTCAAACTTTGGCTTGCTAGCACAATTACTCTTGAATGGAGACCTGCCTGTGTGAGGTCAGGAGTAGCACAGAGGCTGACAGGTACCACTGGTGTCCACCAGTTTTGTTTTTTTTTTTGCTGTTTTAAGATGTGGTTTGATCTTTTTATTATTTTTTTTAGATGTAAATCTTGCATCATTAGGTTCTTCATTATCTCACCCTTTACGCCTACCATAATAATGTGCAATATTTGAAACACTTTTTATTTTCTCAATTTTAACTCAGTCTTACCCTGAACTGGTTCTCATATTGACCATCAAGGTCTTGGTCACTCTCTGGTCTCTGTCATGACTTGGTCTGGGTGTCGATCTTGACTACAGCACTACAAGGTCATCCTCACTCCCAGCTTATCACACACTGATGCTTGGTCCTGATCCCGTGGCTGGGGATTCACCACACCAGATACTTGCCTGTTGCACAGGTGTTTCACCCTTCAGTTTTAAAATGAATGGAAATCACGGAGCCGCCATGTTGCGTTTGTGATGCAACTTGGATCGAGCATCTACGCAGTAGAGTTCTGCCACCTGTCTGATTGTTTTGTCACCTTGCATCTTACAGATTTGAGATCATAAATGACAATTTGAGCTGTCAATCAGGATGTAGTGTATATCAGTTATGGTACACTTTAAGATTCAGCTTCTACGGTTTCTTGATGTTACATGACATTTCAAAAGGGCAAGAGATACTCTCCTTGTGTTATGCTTTGCAGTGCTCAGCCTGCAGAACTTTCTGCTGCACTAATATAATGATCCACCATGTAATGTACCAAGAGGATCATTTGTGGAAGGCATCAAGGAGCACTCACTCCCCCAAACTAAATCAGAAGCTCATCGACTGCACCCTGCACCCACCTCAAATTATGACCCTATCAGCACAAAACAAAGTATTGAATCTGCTTCTCTGAGCGCGTGCAACAGATAATGTGTGATGAAAACGCCTGCACACATGAGTGCGGAATCAATATGCACCCTCCACCCCGCGACAAATTAGATATCCCAGCTGCAATAAAAGAATGAGAGAATGACAATCGCTCTTATTCTTGTCTCTTATTAATGAAATAAGTTTGACAGGGGGGCTGTTTAATATGCCTCTGACTGAGTGTTTGTCTTTGAGTGTTGACGTGAAGATTCGTGTTTGGAACAAAGTGCAAAATATTATTTATGATGCACAGAGGTAACCAGGAATGCATGTCGATGGTTTGTTTGTGGAAGACGCTGAAGACTTTGGTGAATAAGGCAAACTGCATCATGGAAATGTCAGGCTGTTCATGTCGCTCAAACAGCCTCAGCCATGTTATTTGAAAAAGAGGACAGGAATTTATGTAAACAGGAGAGAAGGGGTGAGAGATGATGTCTGCCCACTTCAAATGTAGGCAGACCTGCTGTTTTCTTTACCCATGTGCCCATGTGGGTGGATTTAGCTTTACTAGGTTCACGTTGGCTTCTATTTACAATATTTCTTACTGTGTCTTTTAATCAGACAAGTATAAGCCGAGGTGCAGTATTCAACTACATTTACTCCTTTACATTTTTTTTTTCAAAAATATGTATGTTGAAGAGTAGTTCTTTTACAGCATGCTGTGTAAAAATGTTCAAAAAGATGTAAAACTGCTCTTCTGCTCCAGTTACATTTTGCACCACCTCAATGAGTAAAAAAAGGTTGAAATGTTTTAAAACAACAAAGTAATGAATTCAAAAAGGACTAAACAATTTGGTAAATTTTTAAATGAATAAACTATGCAACAAAATGAGCAGAATTTTACAAAAATAATCACTAAAATGAATACATTGAAAAAAGAGCAACAAAACGAGAAGAAAAATTAACAGAATAAGCAAAAGTTAAGAAAACAATCTAGTAAGTTTATTAAAATGTGTGAGGGCTGGTGATGATACAGGTCTTGTGTAGATGTTTGTCACTGTGTATGTTGGTGTTTTGATTCACTGCTGCT
>JAQQAE010003619.1:0-19924 GCA_029823295.1 Pseudamia nigra | reverse complement strand
TCTTTGAGTCCATCTCATGAAAAATGGGATCAAAAACAAAAGTGTTGCGTTTATATTTTTGTTGAGTGTATATGTTATTGGCTTTGAAAGATGGGGGGGGGGCTCAACAATCTTAGACTGTGCAGCGCTTCTCACACAGGCCTGTTTCATAATTGATGAGGACATACTTCAACACACCACTAAATAATGAACAAGTCCAGGACTCAGCACGGCACCAGGATGGTCGGACGTGATGCCTGAATATTTTAGGAGCGGCTGAGCTTTGTCACGAAGCGACGATGCCCACGACAAACACGCAAACATTTGACTTTGTGTTTCATATTACTCAGTACTTTCTACGATGCGGAAGAGGTCATAAGGTTTTAGGACTTGTCTCCAGATGCAGTGGCTGTATTAGACGACAGGAAGGCTTGGCCGGTAAATAACAGCCAGTGCATCGTCTTAGTTTTGTGTAACATATTGCTCCGTTGACATTTGGGGGAAGTTTGATGACTAACTGGGTCAAAATCCTGCTGCAAGACACCACCCTGCAATGTCATCAGTGGGTAGATGGATGGAGCTGCAGAAGATCTGAGCTCAACACTGCACATTAACAGACGCTTGAAAACAAGGTTACCATCAGTGTCATGGTGCAGTCACATTAACATACAGTGACATAAGTGGAGTATGATATCCCTTTTCCACTGCTGGCGTTGGCCCACTAAGATTCAACTCGTCATGCTTTTTGTGTTTCTACTGCATCGGACCACGTACCCAGGCAGACCGGCGCAGACAATTTTTGGTCCCTACTAGTTGGCTCAATCCTGACAAATTAGCTACAGATTTTAAGTCTGCACAACTGTACATGTCCCTAAAAGACTTAAAGCTATATTTTACTTTAAAGGTTTTACCTGCACCACCTTTGTTGTCTTGCTCGTAGCATCAGTGCATCACTATATGTTTAGGTTGTGGCCATTAGAAGCACCGGGCTGAGAGGGAGCTGTACTGACAGTGGAAAAGCAGCACTGTGATGAAGTAAGGGGCCGTCCGCATGGAAACAAGTTTAGGAGTATTCACAAAGGTTCTTTATCGTATGGGCATTTCATCCATATGGAGCTGGTATTTTGGGAGGCCGAAAACTCTAATTTTTCATACTGCATCCCCGAGTGAACAAATCTGAAAACACCACCCTTGCATTTCCATGTGTACAACCTATATGCATCTTTTCTGAAATGATGACGTCATAGCCCCACCTCTCCCTTAATCTGTATGTGTTAACCCAGTGTGGTGTGGTGCCAAGGTAGGTGTCCCCGACAGAAATTGTCCCCAAATCCCCCAAGAACGCGGCGCAGATGAGGAGTGGGAGTTATACTTCAGACTATATCCAATAACCTGGGTGACTTTGATGATTTGTCTTTCCTACAGTACCAAAAGTTACAAAGGGGAAACATTTCGTATCAGACTGTGTGTCTCCATCTGCCAAAATATGTACCACCATCCTGTAGGCCCTGCGCTCTAGAGAAAAACTGTGGGTGATACCTACAGTACCTTGATTTACAGTGATACAGTACCAAGAACAATGACGGCAATGGATTACAGCGTTGTGTTTGTGCTACAGAAGCTACTGAGCTTGTTATAGCTTTAACAACAAAATCTTCTGCTCCTGTACCATCACAATGAGTAACAAGTGGAAACGGAGAACAGCATGCAACACAAGGCCCATTTATACTCTATGTTAAGTCCGCATACTCATGCAGAGTGGGTGTTCCCTCCGGGATCAGCGTGCATTACGTTACAAGTTTGGTACGTTTTTGATGGGCTTATGGATCCGTCCTCAATGTAGAAAACAGTGCAATGCCACCAGAAACTCATGTGGCGGAAGAGTAGAAGAACAGAATGCAACATAAACACCAAAATATTAACAGAAATGGCTCAACTTTTTGAGGACAGTCTGTGCCATAGACTGTATATTAGTGTCATCTTGGACGACATCTTGGAGTCAAAAACAGGATGCAGCCATATTTGTACAAACGGCAGTGGTGCCAGCGGAGCGTAGGGAGAGCTAACTAACTGCTAGCCTACAGACGCTAAAACTTCACTAAGCAGTGTTAAACAAAATCATATCACAGTGTTGTTAGTGTAAACACTTAACCACAACTGCAGCCGAGTGTGTCTCGGGTAAAACTATGTCCATATTGAATAAATAGAAGGCACGAAGGTCTGACTTGGTCCGACCCCACCGGTGACACTAGTTACCATAGCAACATTTAATCAAACCCCAGCATGGCAGTAATATGTTGGATTATTTGCCATAATTTCTTAATAACGGAGCAAAAAGTTAAAAATGGACCAGATCACTGTTAGAGGGAACAAATAAAACGTTTGAGACCATAATGACTCATGACAAAAATTTTCCGCTTAGTATTTTCAGCCAGAAATCCATTGTAACTCCACACTAGAGGACAGTCTGAACTCCACACTGCCCACTAGTGGATGTATTGTGTACATCCACGCCAACGTAAAGTACACATTGGAGTATAAATGCCAGCGACGTTTGATACACAACGCACTTGCGTAGAGTATAAATGGGCCTTTAGCCGTTTGTTTACATTAGCTACATGTTCTTGCTCCACGTCTTCTTCTCTTTCGGTGTATTTCTGTGAAAGCGTTACCGCAACACTTACAGGTATGGCAACGTTTTCAGTGGTCCCGTGTGGACACACATTTCCGAAGATGATGCTGCCTTCCTGGAAAACTTTTTTAAAACAACAAAGAAAAATACTGTTTTTGTTTCCGTGTGGACAAGGCCTCAGCGAAGTTGAGTCAAAGTTGAGTCTAGGTTAAAAAGAATCTGTGTCACGATAGAATTGCTATCATTGATAAAATATTAGGAAGGGCTGCACGGTTAAATGCGTTGGTCCAGATTTAGGAGATAAGTCCTGCATAAAACATGCAGGAGCAAGTCAGAACTAACTGATCTTTTTTATTCCAGTATTTTTTTAATGCTAGTTTGGACCTTTGATTTAATGTACAGTATTTACATGAAAACTATGCATCGTTCCCCTAAATTCACACAAATTGCAATTGCTATATTACACATACATCAGATTTATTCTGTGATTCCACCTCTAATGCTGAACGGTAGAATAAATGGTTTGAACTCACTCACCTGCATATGATGCTAAAGCTCCCTGTGGATTTTGTCTCGTCAAATAAATATGACAGTGAGCTAACCTTGAATCTCCAGGATCACATGAGCCAGCAGGGACATTTGCTTTTCAATGCTATAATGACCAACAGGTCAAATTTACCCACAGCTGTTTTTCAACAATGCATTACTTGATTTTAATAAAATACTAAAGGTGTGTTGTTTTGTCTTTTTACAACTGTCTCATGTTGCAAAAACCCAAATTAAAAATATGGATTTAAATTTAAAAAGTATTAAGCGACAGCAAATCAGTTTACAATGGATAAGACATATATATTGATGAAGTAAAATATAAAAAATATGCAGATATTTTATTTTGATGACCATTTTTACTAGCGTTTTAGACTGATTTGTACATCCGTCTTACAGATAGATTAATGATAAAACCACTGATGATCATTATGCAAGCTCAGGTTACAACTTTAGACATTTATTTGTAATGTTCGCGTCTTAACACAAAAACAAAGGACATTTCTATGAATATTTTTTAAGTATGGGTCATATTTGACCCATTTTGCTGTACTGAAGGTCCCATACCATGAAAATCCATATTTAGTAAGTATTTAAAAGACACACCAAAGCTATGCATACAGTGGCGGTCAAAATTATTAGCCCTCGATATGACAATTTGGTCCTTTTCAAAATGTTTCCCATGCTTCTCAGTCTAGTTCTGGACACTTGGAAACACTGATAACTTTGTATATCCTTCTCCTGCTTTGTGTCCATCAACAATCCTCAGATTGAAACTCATTTCTTTAGTTTTTGGCATGATGCTTTTACAAGTGATGTCTCAAATACTTTCTGATTTTAACATTGGAGATATGTTCAGTTTTAACTTCAGTTCACACACTTAGACCATTGCTCAGTGTAACACTGGCGGTTTGTGCTATGCCTGAAAAAAGTCACTTCTTCTGGGGGTCAATAATATTGACCCTGGTCATTTTGGCTTTCTGAAAATAATTCTGTGTTTGCCTGCAAATAAAAATAACTGGCATGTTATGAAATGCTCTGTTGGAAATCTAAATGTAAATTTAGGTGTTATGATATGGGTGTACCCTGCCTTCACTCAAGTCAGCTGGGATAGGCTCCAGCACCCCCCCCGACCCTCACGAGGATTAAGGGGAAGAAAATGGATGGATGGATATGGGACCATTATAGCAAACCCTGGCTATTTTGGTGCTAATGCACAGTAAAGGCCCATTCTATGTAACCCCACACTAGAGGACAATCTGAACTCAACACTGCCCACTAGTGGATGTATTGTGTACATCCATGCCAACGTAAAGTACACATCGGAGTATAAACGCCAGCAACGTTTGAAAATGCACAACGCACTTGCGTGGAGTATAAATGGGCCCTTAAGATTGAATTACTTCTCATATTCTTGGGGAGTCCTCTCACAGACCCTTAGGAATCCTTGCTCCACCTTTAAAGAGGGGCGTCAGCCTCAGCCACAACTCACCGATGTGTCCGTGGTGCTGTTCTTCACCCTGGTATCCAGGTGCTCATGAGCCATTTCCTCCTCTGACTCGGTCTGCCGCACCAGCCGCTTCGGATAGGTGACTTCAAGTGCTGAGTCCCTGCCGTCGGCCTTGAACCAGTCCCACATGTCTCCATCCTGCTCCGGATCCCGGTCCTCACCTGGAAAACAGAGTGTAGTGACTAGGTAAAAACACTGCATTAGATTGAAATGCATTGTTTAAACATTCATTTATTCATTTTCTACCCATTATTCCTTTAGAGGGTCGCGGTGGGGCAGGAGTCCTTACTTTTGCATAAAATTCAATTGTTTTGTAAATTTTCTGGTTTACAGTACACTGCGCTACTCCTGTGTATGAAATGTACAATATAAATAAAATTGCCTTGTATTGCCTTTATCACAAGGCTGATGTACAACCATTCACATTCATACTGTACCTATGGGCAATTTTGAGTAACCAGTCAACATAGGTGGATGTTTTTGGACTGTGAGAGGAAACCAGAGGAAACCCAACATCCAGACCCCGCACAGCAAGGCCAGGACCTTCTTCCCTTCTTGCTGTGAGGCACAAGTGCTAACCACTAGATCTTAAAAAAATACACTTAGAAGCAAATTGACAGAACACTGTATCACAAAGAAAGGAATCAGTCTATGGAACGATCTCAAGTATATATTCAAAGAAAAAATTAAAGCTCATAGTTAAGGAATTATAATGAAAATGTACAAAGTTTTTTTGCTGTTCAGCTGTATTGTGACCACTTTGAATGTTATAAATTGGACTGAAGTGAATGGCTATGTTGTAAGAGCAATTTCATTATTATTATTATGATTATTAATCATTATTTGTTATGCTAATGAATGCCTTGTGAAAGATGGGCAGGTTATGTAAGATGATTCTTCTGTCTGCTCCTTTTCATTCATGATGTGATATTTTTGTGTTTGTACTCAAATGTCTTTTATGTCAATGAATGAAATAAATTTATGCCTATGTATTCAGGCAACGAGATTTATTTAGAGGTGTCTAAAAAAATATATGTCAAGTAATTTCTAACAGTTTAGTCAGAGAGAGAAGAAACTGTTCTGCCTTTTTCAGACCAGTGCTTTCTGATGATGGCTTAGTGACCTAATTTATAACACTAACCGGTTAATAGTGTTCTAGCAGCCTGTCCTTATAGAAATCTGGTGGATATGACTGAGTTTAATGCTCTGATATGAAAATAATGCACTTGTTTGTGTGAACTTACAGGTTCTATAGACTAACGCCCATATGGCTGAACCACCAGTCAGGCTTGAAATAGTGCCGTGTTGACTGATCTGCCGTAGTATATGGGCTTTTAAGGGGTTTTTTGTCCAAGCACCGTTTAGGTCCGTTAAGCTATAGGCATTGGGGCTGCGGCGGAAATGTGTTGATGCAGCAAATCTACCGCATCGAGGAGTGCTTCCAGGCCAGCAGGTTGGCACGGAGATCCGGCTACAGTAAAATCACAGCCGACACCCGGGCTGCAAAAGTGCTGGTGCAAGGGGAAAAAATGTGGATGCAAGGGAAACGAAAAGGCTTCCTCACTCTAGATTCAAATCAGCGCTCTCTCTCTCTTGCTTACCTGAGACTGCAAGCCGCTCGCCCACTGCAGCAAAGACCATGAAGCACCACACCGCCAGCATGATCTTCACATATTCCCCCGGCTTACACCATCGAGAGCCGCAAAATGTCCCGAACCGGCCGATGGAGAGACGGAAAAACCCAAAGGCGCACGAGAGAGATGATGGCGAAGATCCAGAGGGAACCTGCTACACATCTGACGGTGATGGTGCGCGTCCTCTCACCATCTCTCCCCCCTCTCTAAACCTCCTCAGCCGCTACGGAGAAGGTGGATCTGCATATCAGATTGATGAAAAAAACATGAATCATAGTCTAGGCCTGTGGCGGAGGTGATCAGTGAGGAAACAGTGAGGAGGAGACACGGGAGAGTGCGTACCGCGGACGCATCGCTCCGCAAGGAAGGCGTGTGCGTCTGGGTGTACGGATGAGGTGGTATGTGTGCACAGGCGAATCTGCGGTATGCGGAAACTAAGGATGGGGAAAGCGAAGAGAAATGCGATGGGTCTGCGGTGCGGAGGACACGTGGGACTGTGGTACCCTCCCTCATCACTAGCAGCCTCCTTCCGTTGCCATGCAGCTCTGCGCATCGAGGATGCGACGGGAAGAAAAGCCACGAAGCGGAGCTGAGATTAATTGCTCATTCATTTTCTCACGAGCCTTTGAGCGGTGAAGCATTTCCTGAAGTCGTGACATGAAGATTACAGGTCTGCGGAGGATGAAGGTGTGTCGGGGAAACACTTCAACCCAAATTCGCTCTGTTTCCGTGGTAACCAGCCCAAACATAGCGGACTTTCACCTTTATTCAAGACTGTGTCACATATTTGCTTTGTGTGTAGACAGAAAAATAACTGGAAATTAAATAAAAATGGGACAATACTGTAGGAATCAACTCATTTTTGAAATCAGCTAACTGAAAAATAAGCCAATATAGGTATCAGGGAGGGTGATATTTGCTTTGTCAACTGGTATCTGTTGCAAATATTCAACTCAGAAAGTCCAAACTACTGTAGTTGAACTGTTCAAGCATTTTGTGCTTATGGAAGTCAGAATTCCCTAAATGTCACAAAGAGGAAAATGACATTTGCCCCAGTAGATTCTGTATTTTATTTTATTATCCTTGATTTATACATGTCCCATTGAGACACAGTCTCATTTAAAAGACCTGTTTTGGACAAACAGCATTTAGTTACAGATACACAGATCCAGCAATACAGTACATACACCATATGGATGAGTGTTCATATGAATGGGGTAACCATGGTAAATAATAAAAACCGGAACAATTCATATGTGTTCTTCTATTAGTTTAGTGTAGTTTATTTGTTTATTTGAGCACCATAAACATAGAAACGTGATTTTTTTTAAAAACAACAGGAAAAGAAATTTGTACAATTCACTCAAAAGAGTAGGTTGAAGTTGACAGAACTTATGTGGAACTACCCCTGGCCTTTTGATGAACATGAAACTGCAATTTCTGCAAACATTTTTCACAATGAGGGCTTAAGAAGGCAACAGTCATTGACATAAATCCTCTCATGCATAATGAGGAATGAGCCTATAAACTGTCCAGCACATACGAAAGCAAAATCAGTGAAACTACTGTACGTTGTAGTACAAATAGTGTATCTCAGACCCTCAGAATAAAGTGAAATTCACCTAATGGGATAAAATCAGACAGCTTTAGATGCTGCTGTAACCAATTCCAGGTTGAAGGAGCAGAGTAACAGAATGCTCAGTACGCCACTGAAAAGTATCAACAACATTTAAAGATGGTTCTCCTGTTTTGAGCGGATACAGAAATATAACACTTTGACAAAGTTGTTATGAACCACACATCACAACCAGAGGCCACATTTACACCTGGTATGAGAAATGTTCTCGCGATCTGGAGCAAAACCTGCATGTGAGTCTTTTAAAGTGGTGGCAAAACAAAAATGTGATCTTGCTGTTGATCCCATGTGATCTCTATCCACATACAGTACATTATCTGGACCAAAAACACACCGTGATAAGTCGTCTTCCATTCCTTCCTAAAAACCCTCACTTCTGTTTTCTGTGTTTTTTTTTTTTTTTTTTGCACATGCACAGATAGGAAGATATGAGAGTATTGGGAAGAAATCGAGAGGTGTTAGTCCGACTTTTCACAATCAGATAAAAGAAGCCTGTGCGTAGTTCAGACAGGTGTGGCAGTCCGTGCTTAATTTTCTGTCTCGTTATAAAATCTAGCCGTCCCCATTCATCTTGCCATGCTGCTGCCCACACACCACCATCGCTTGCCTGCAGATCTAAAAAAATAACCTCCTCCGCCTCCTCCTGAATTAAGCTGAATAACAATATATGAAAATGCCCAAAGTATATTTCTTCTGTATACTCTAGTTTTGTCATATAAAATCATGACACCTGGGTCTGCAGGGGGTGGGGGTTGGTTGAGATTTCAGGAGCCATCTGTGTCAAGTTTGCATAGATTGTCCCAGCTGGAGCATCTCCTGAGCAGAGTCACCGTCAAAAGAAAATGGATCTATGGTCTTGTAAACATGTCGAAATCAGACGAGAACGTCCTGACTGAACCTTCGTTATCTGATGAGGTGAATCACATTATGCCATTTACATGATCCCTTAAATAGTCTGATAACTCCAGAAAATATGAAAATAGTGTGGATCACATTGTGACTAGATCTTATGTACACATAATATTTTCTGAAGGGTCGTTTTGAGGTCAGTCAGATTGTCACTTCCTGGATGACATATTGGAGCCAAAAACAGGATGTAACCATATTTGGACAAATGACAGCGGGGCTTATGAAGCGTTCATGCCAGGGGACTCATGGGAAGCTAATATTAGCCGCTATCTCACTGATGCGGTAAAACTTCACCACACAGTGTCAAACAAAGTCATATTACTGTGTTGTTAGTGTAAACACTTACCCACAGCTGCAGTTGAGTGTATGTCATGTATAACTATGAACATATTGAATTAATAGAAAATATGAAGGTGCAAATCGGTCCGACTTCACTAGCGAGCTGTTGCTATAGCGACATGTCAATCAAATCCCAGCACAGTGGTGATTTGTTGGATTATTTCCAGTAATATCTTAATAACGGAGCAAAAAGTTAAAGATAGACCACCATGTTATTTATTAGAGGGTCCAAATAAAACATTTGAGACCTTGATGACCCATGAAAAAAATGTGCTTAGTATTTTCCGATAGAATCACATGTATCTATGGGAAAAAAGCTCCTTGGAGCTGGACGATCGGTTCCCCAGTGGCCATTCGGTGGAATTTCAACTTAAAGTTACTTTGGCCTCTTTGAACAGCCCCGGTCGTTGCCCCTTGTATTCACAGTAGATGTAAGTGTAAATGGATCTGCAGAGATCATATCTGTACTGTGATTTGGCACCACGTTTACATCCATTCAGAGTTTGCTCTAAAGCTAGACGTCCACCCCATGAAAAGCACATGAAAAACATCTAGGTCCTACCGGGTGTGTCCAGATTCATGTCATATTTAAAATACCAGGCGTAAAAGGTGTGTAGATTACATTTGTTTCTCTCAAGGAGGAGTAAAAGATTATCTCATAAAAACGACTCAAGTAATGAGTCACTCCATAATGTGGAAATAATTACAGCCTAGTATATGGTCATCTGTAAAGTGGCAGATCCAGAACCAGGTCAATGCAAAAATAAACAGTTTTCTTTCAAATATCAATGATGTTGTGCTGAAGATTTGCTCATTGCAAGAGCTGTTGCATATTTTGTTCATTTGTTCTTCAATTTTATTGGTGATTTTACTTGATGTTGTTAATATATTTATTTTGTATGTTCCCCCCCATCTTGTTCCTTTTTTTTTGTTCATTTTGTTAATTTGCTTGATTATAGTTCACATTTTGCTCATTTGGTTAATATTTGAGTCATTTGTCAATTTTTTCTACTTTTCTTGCTTGGTTTGCAAATTTCTTTTGTCCATTTTTGCTCATTTTGTAGCTTAGTTTGATCATTTTGGTCATTCATGTCGTCATATTGTTCATTTTTGCTCATTTTGTTCTTTTTTTTGTTCATTTTGTTAATTGACTTGATTACAGCTCATTTTTGTCTATTTAGTCGCTTATTTGATAAAATTTTTGTTCATTTGCTTGTCTGTGAAGATTCTCCGTCATCCAGGTCATAGTATCCAAGGTGTGTGGTTTTTCATTTGCTTGATTATTTTTGTCCATGTTTGCTACTTTTGTTGCTTATTTTTTTACTTTTTGTTGATTGTCTTGATTATTGGTCATTTTTGTAAAATCATTTGTCAACTTGTGCTACTTTTGTTGCTTAGTTTCCTTATTTTGTTAATTAACATGATTATGGTAGATTTTTTTGTTCATCTGGCAGATAATTTAATTCATTTTTGTTAATTTTTGATAATTTGCTTGATTATTTTTTTACTTTTTGATCTTATTGCGTACTTTGTTCCCATTTCTTTATTTACTTCATTATAAATCACTTTTGTTTATATTTCTATGAATGTATTTGATTATTTTGTGAATGTACATGAATTTACTTGATTTTTGTTTGTTTTTGATTATTTGCTTGATTATTTTTGTCAATTTATGCTGCTTTTGTTGATTATTTTATTCATTTACTTTGTCCAGGTTTGCTTAATTGTTGTTTAGTTTGCTCATTTTTGTTAATTTACTTGATTATACTTGATTTTTGTTTGTTTTTGATCATTTGCTTGACTATTTTTGTCAATTTTTGCTGCTTTTGTGGATTATTTTATTCATCTACTTTGTCCATGTTTGCTTATTTGTTGTTTAATTTGCTCATTTTGTTAATTTAGGTGATTGCTTTGTTCATTTTTGCTCATTTTGTGAAGGCAACACTGCATAGTATGACAGATGACCTGTGAAAATCTTTTCTACCCAGTGATTTGTGAACTCAATAGAAGTAAAAATGACTGCAATACATATGCGTATGTACTTGAGCACTATGCATCGCTGAATTTCACAGCGTGATACTGCTTTTATGACTGTGATGAAATTCATTGTGCATCCCTAACATGTAGTATTAATGAGGCAAACATTTAATTTATGTTGTAGAATTTTACTTCAACACAAACTCCTGACTGGTTTCTAAATCTTGGCCATAGATCAGCTGATCGGAGTCCTGCAGTGCCCTGTGTGCCGCTGCCTCAGCCCAGGACCGGGCTTTCCTGATGCAGTGGAGACTTCCAGCAGGCATATCCCACCACACATCCCACTAATGGAAGCACATTGTGCACTGACAGCCCCCTCTGAATATTTCATCTGCCCCCCTTCGAGACTAACAGGAAGCAGAAGATATAGTGGGAATAAATCAAGCAGAATGCAGTAAGAAAGAGGAGGAGGGGGGCATGGAGGACCATTTCCACCCCTCCATCCCTCCCTCCTCCAAAAACAGAAGCTCATAAAATTTCTGCAGTGCTGGAAGCAAGTGGTTTAATTAAATATAAAAGTCATAATTTATGTCTAGGCTTTCATTCAGACCATATCAGCCAAGTCTATCGGTGTGGATTTCAGGCAGGATGAAATCTACACCAGTATTAACATTTGCATTTGTCTCTTCCCAAAACACAGTATAAATTCATGGGGTTTATCAGTAGTTTGTAAATTTAGATGATACTGTATGTACCATTTGGGTCTGTAAAAAACCTTTTTGTCAATTCAGGGTTGATTTGTATTTTTTAAATTTTCATTATTATTTTGGATATTTTTATTAATTTTCTCATTATTGTGGCGATCGCCCTTCGTACGACAGCATCAAGGGGCAACGACCGGGGCTGTTCAGTGAGGCCAATGCGGAAGTAACTTTAAGTTGTAAAACCACCGCTTGACCACTGGGGAAGTCAAGCGGTGATCGTCTGGCTCTAAGAAGCTTTTTTCCCATAGAGATACATGTGATTCTATGTGGAAATACTAAGCCAGTAATTTTTTTCATGGGTCATCATGGTCTCAAATGTTTTATTTGGATCCTCTAATAAGTAACGTGGTGGTCCATCTTTAACTTTTTACTCCAATATTAAGATATTACAGCAAACAATCCAACACATCACTGCCATGTTAGGGTTTGATTGACACGTCACTATAGTAACAGCTTGCTAGTGAAGTTGGACCGATTCAGACCTTCATATCTTCTATTTATTCAATATGTTCATAGTTATACATGACATACACTCAACTGCAGCTGTGGGTACATGTTTACACCAACAACATGTAATATGACTTCATTTGACACTGCGTGGTGAAGTTTTACTGTATCAGTAAGCGTTTGGCTAATATTAGCTTCCCATGAGTCCCCTGGCACGAACACTTCATAAGCCCCGCTGTCGTTCGTCCAAATATGGTTACATCCTGTTTTTGGCTCCAAGATGCCGTCCCGGAAGTGACAACCTGATTGACCTAAAACGACCCTTCAGAAACTAATGGATGACGCCACGGTCACTTTGTCCAGTTATACAGTATGGGCCAAAAGTTTGCACATTCCTTTTCATTCAATGTGTTTTCTTTATTTTCATGACTATTTACATTGTAGATTCTCACTGAAGGCATCAAAACTATGCATGAACACATATGGAATTATGTATGTACTTAAAAAAGTGTAAAATAACTGAAAACATGTCTTATATTCTAGTTTCTTCAAAGTAGCCCCCCTTTGCTCTGATTACTGCTTTGCACACTCTTGGCATTCTCTTGATGAGCTTCAAGAGGTCGTCACCTGAAATGGGGTTGGAAAACCATTTCAGGTCACGACCTCAAGAAGCTCGTTGAGAGACACCAAGGGTTTGCAGCGCTATCAAAAAAGCAAAGGCTGGTTACTTTGAAGAAACTAGAATATAAGACATGTTTTCAGTTATTTCACACTTTTTTCATTAAGTACATAATTCCATATGTGTTCATGCATAGTTTTGATGCCTTCAGTGAGAATCTACAATGTAAATAGACAAAATAAAGGAAACGCATTGAATGAGAATGTGTGTCCAAATTTTTGGCCTGTTCTGTACATCCCAACCTTTTTGGGACAGGGGATGTACATTACATCAGCTGTGTAGAGGAGTAGTAGTAGCGGAGCCTTCAAATACTTATTAAAAGTGCTGGTACTTTGTCACATTGAACCATCCTGTGAACATTGGCCAGTGTGTGACCGTGTCCGTTGCAGATCGCTGTTCACTGTTGGACCCAGAGAAACCATGTGGAATTGGACTTTTTTCTGTCGTACCAAACCTGTATCTAGCCATATTCCATGCTGTCTCAACCCTTTTGTATTTGAGAGTGTAAAAACATCGCAAAAACAAGTATAAGAGTAAAAAGAGTGCTACAGGAGCTCCACAGAGGCACATGTGACATTTATTTGAGCACTTTTTGATATAGCAGTAAACACTGAACCTCCAAGGGCATAACTGTTGCCCGTATTGTTCACACTGTGTGTCTTTCAACTTGCACGTGATCAATCTGTAGAAAAGTTCTCACTGGTAAGTCACAAGTAATTCTAGTGGTTTCCAGCTATAGTATAAAGGGGTGAACATACAGTACATATGCTACAAATTTAGTCCTGACCCTTAAAAACAAACAAGGATTTGGATGTTTAGTATATTTCAAGATGTAACAGGATTTGTATTATGGAACCTGGCTGCAAAATGACACCATGGCAAGGCGATCGTGTGGTTCAATGCTGTCACAGAGCAGGTGTGTGACTTTTTTTTCTGAGCAAAAGCTGCTTCTTTTCCAAGAATATGTCAAAATGTGTCTTACCCTCCAGCTGTGAAAAATCCTTAAAAGATTCAGAATGCAAACCTGGAACTTTTTTGATACAAACCGAGATACAGCACAGACCTGATATACAGTACGTACAGTACAATTTGTAAGATGAAATGTGATTTTGAGCTGCGGGGACAGGGAGATGGACACGGCTGCAATAATTACAACCTCGTACGTGGCTGCCTCACCCGACTCCTTGTGATTATTTCAAGGTCCACGCTGATTAATACTGAACTGAGCTGCCACAAACATCCACTGTGTGTGTATAAGAATCCATGGACCTGCTACAGTCCCTCTTACATTTCCAACTGGTTTAGGGACCTAGTTTAAAGCTGTAATATTTAACCTGGTTAAAATGCTTTCCACAATAAAGATTATGGAAAGTGGACATCTGCAGGACACAGACCAGGGGAAACCCTAGAAAAACTGAATTTTCTACCCAATGCTTGAAATGAGGTTCTTGCTGCTTGTAATTTGCATATTAAGATGTGCATGTGCTCTGCAGCAAGCGGAGCAAATGCAGCCCCCATTAGTCAAGAGTTATGGTTTCAGACCTCATATGAACTTTTGGTCACACTGTCCCTGCAGCGATGGGACTGGATTATCTTACACTAGTCATATTTTCTGCAGTAAAAGTTGCAGATTTCTGTCTTCAAATAGGTGTGAATTTGTTTTTTGATTTTCTTCTTCTATTTGTTCATTTCCTGGTCTGTTTTGCTCATTTTATTGATTTACTGTCTAAAATAAATCTAAATTTCCATTTTTATACACATTATTACCTTTTACACTCAAAGACTATAGAATATTAGCATATTATTATTGCATGTGGATTCATTTAGTACTAAAAAACCCTATAGATACTGTATTAGGATAGTGTACAGTGAATCTTTGTCCAATTTTTAGTCATATAGTTGTTTCATTTTGCCACTTATTTTGCTCATTCTGCTTTTTAAATTCATCTGGTTTCTTATTTTTTACATATTGGCTCATTTTGTTACGTTTTTGCTAATTTTGGTTCGTGTTATTACTTTTTCAGTTTTTTTTTTTTGAAAATTTGTTTTAGCTCATTGTTTTGCTTTTTTTGTTTGCTTTTTTTAAAATTGTTTGCTTTTTTAAATTAATTTGTTTTGATATTGTTGCTTTTTTAATTCAATGCCGTTTATTTAGTTGCTCATTTTATTGCTTTTTCAATTTTTCTTGTTTCTTATATTATTCATTTTGGTGCTTTTTTTGCACATTTTTTCTCATGTTGTTACTTTGTCAGTTCATTTTGTTGCCCTTTTAATTCAATTTGCTTCACTGTCCTGCTTATTTTGTGCATTTTTGCTCATTTCACTCCTTATTTTGTTTATTTTGTTTGGTTTCCAATTTATTTTGTTGCTGATTTTATGCATTTTGCTTCACTTTTTTGCCATTTTTGCTAATTCCTGCTCATTTTGTTGCTTTTTAAACTAATTTTGTTGATGATTTAATTAAATTGTGGAAGATTTAGTTGCTTATTTTGCTCTTTTTGCTTTCCTTCACATTCATCTTGGTTCATGGTGTAGTTCATTTAGTTAATTTTTGCTCATTTTCTTGCTTAGATTGCATATTTTGTTGCATATTACATTTATTTTGGTTCATTTAGTTGCTGATTTTGTTTATTTTCACTCATTTTGTTGCTTTTTAAACCCATTTAGCTGCTGATTTTAGTCAACGTGGCTCAGTTTATTGCTTATTTTGCTCATTTCTTGCTTATTTTTTTGTCTTCATAAACTTCTGCAGCAAAGGCACAAATTGATTTATTAACGATTCGTCAGAACTACATATTCAGATATCAAAATTTACAAGAGGATGCAGAGATGTGTCATCCATGGTGACTATGACTATATGAAATGTTCTGTTAATACTCATTTACCACAAACACTGCTGTTGATGCATTCTTGGGTTTCAGTGCCTCCTCAGTCTCCCTCATGTAGATGACAGCGCTGCTCGCTGTTTCTAGACTTAATCAGAAGATTAAGTAGTGCAATAAAGCAAGAAATTTGTTTTAAAGTGCATTTGATTTTCAGAAAAACAATTTTTTATTTTTCTTTATCTTTAATTATTTCTTCAAAAGAAGTTTGCTCCTATGTCCTATAACAAATGGGTTTCTGCAGGGTTGAGAGTTGCATGTGTTTTTATTTGCACCATTGTTTTTAGTATGAATGTACTACAGTTTACTGTAGCATTTGGTTTGACGCAGCAGTTTACTTAACCCACAACAATTTCCTCTGATAGAAGACAGGGGAGTCATATTAACCACATGGAGAGTTTTCACATGTCAAACATGGCCTGTTCTTATAAACGTAAAGCCTTAAGGGCTTAAGGACATTATGTCTATAATAGTCAAATCTGTACAAGTTTAATGGTTTGAATGGACTGTGATTTATTTGTTTTGATCATTTATTTCAAGCTAGTTTTTACCTCCGTAATGCACATTTTTCACTGTAGTGTCTTATGCAGTAGGTCCCTTAATGGTCGGCTTTTCCCAAACCTAGAGGTCGGGAGCCAAAATGGGCTATTGTGCCATTTTTTAATGGGTCATCAATTTGTTTATTGAATATTTGTTTGGTTATTTTTTGTTAATTTTATTCATGTTTTGGTTCATTGTCCTGACCATTCTATTCATTGGTTTAGGTTTTTGTTTAGTTTTGCTCAGTTTCTTTATCATTTAATTTATTTAGTTGATTATTGTTCACCTTTGTGTTTTTTACTCATTTTTGTTATTATTGATAAATGGCTGTTTGTGTTTTTCATTTTTCAAAAACAGTTTTGTTCATTTTTGAATACTTTTGGTTCATTGTTTTCTCTTTCTGGATTATTCAACTCATGTTGTATACTATTGTGTGCATTTTTAGATCTTTTTATTCACTGTATTCATTTTTTAAATTATTTTAGTCCATTTTCTGGATTATTTTGTTAATTTTATGTTTTTTTCTTCATCTTTGCATAGTTTATGAATAATTTAATTCATTTTGTTGATTATTATGGTCCTCTTGATGTTTTTTCTCATTTTTTTTATTTTGTTAATTATTCTGTTCATTTTAAAAATATATCTGACAATTTTTCTTTATTTTTCAACAATAATTGTGTCCATTTTTTCATATTTTTGCTCATTATTGTTCATTATCTTTATTATTGAATTCATTTTGTACATTATTTATGCACTTTTAGAATTTATTTTACTAATTTTGTTTTTAATCATTATTTTTTAATTGTCGTGATTGTATTGTTCATTTTTTAAATATTTGTTGTTCATGTTTCTTCACTTTCTCGATTAATTAATTCATTGTGCACATATTTATATATTTTTTTACAATTTTTGTTTATTCTTTTCTTATTTTGTCCATTTTCTTGATTATTTTTGCTAATTTTGTTTACCATTCGTGCTCATTGTCTTGATTTTTTTGTATTTTATTAGTTCTCTTTTAGCATTTAGAATAGAATAGAATACAATAAATCTTTATTGTCCACCAACACAAAAGACACAAGAACACTAAAAAACATAGATGATTAAACAAAAAGAATAAATTACAAATAAAATGCAAATAAATTCAGGATAGTATCGCATAATGTAAAAGAGCAGTTCCTGTGTTTTTCTGTGGCGTTGTCACTCAGTGGAGTTCAGGATACTAATAACATTTGGGACAAAGGAATTTCTTTATTCTGTACATTTTTGTTTACTTCGTTGACTTATATTGCTTTGACTCATTTGCTGTCATTGACACTCACACTAATTACATAAAAATTAGCCAAATAATACATTTTTGTGATATTTAACATTTAAATAGTGAATTGTTTCAAAATGTTTTACTATGTGGCTTTTTGAGATTAGGTCCACAATTTCCCTTTTGGATCCTGAGCCAGAAAAGTTTAGGAACCACTGCCTGATTGCATACACTTTATTCGAAGCTTAGACGGAAAAAAAAAACAGAATGAAAATATGTCTTTAATATTATTTGGATGAAGACAAAAATCTTAATGCTGACAGTTGTAAAGTCTGCATGGCTGCCAGGTGCTGAATGTGGCCCCTCAGGGTTTCCCCGATCAAACCTATTTTTACTTCACTCACTCCTTGCTCCACGTGATTTCACTCCCCGAATTAAATGAATCCTCATCCAATCTTATTGGTGTGAAACAGAGGAGAGATTCAGCCGCCACAGAGAGAGAATGACGTGAAAATGACATCAACAGAAAATGCAGAAACATCATTAAAAGAGGCTTAATGAAGAGTCATATTGATGAGATAACTTGTGACTCACCGATAGTGGAAATATGAGACGGGTGAAATTCGTTGTCCGTGAATCTGCATAACAAACATGTTTTTCCGACCCCAGAATCTCCGAGAAGCAGGAGTCGAAAGAGCACATCGTACTGTTTAGCCATGGTGTTGAATCTACTGCTGGACGGAAATGAAATTTCAAAGCCCCAGGCAGCTAACTGAGGAATAAAAGAGCCTTCCCTCCCCACATGCATCCCATGTCTGCACAAATCCTGCGCTGCTTTGTGTTCACCGGTGCGGGCTCGGTGCGGAACACAACGGGATGCTGGCGCTCGTGAGGCAGCCTCAGCCTCCGGTGGGCGCGGTGCGTGGACGCGCGTGGACCAACACGGCACACGTCGCACGCGCCTCGACAAAATAAAAGCGACAGCAGAGCTTTGTTCCAGATGCATTTTTTATGTCTCTAAAAAATCTCGATTTACAAAAGTAATGACGGCTTTTGGTTTTGATGGACGGCATACATCAAAAAATAAGCAAAACATAAGGTAGTATGAATTAAAAAGTAAGGCAAAACATTCTCCTATAGGTTATTATCCTTCATAGAATACATTATGATATGTGGATGTGTTTGTGTCAACCTGAATTTTCACTTTGGTACATGTTGTTGGTTATTGCATTCATTTCCTTTTTCAATTTCTCAATCGCTTTACTAATTTAAAATAAATGATCTTGCAGTTATATAGGGCCTTTATACATTGAAAGTGCTTTACATTGGTTTCCATTCACACACATTCATGCTCACTAGGAGCAACTTGGGGTTCAGTGCCTTGCTCAAGGACACTTTGGCCTTTAGGCATGAGAGGGGATTGAACTGCTAACCTTCTGGTTCACGGACAACCTGCCCTACTTACTGAGCCACAAGCGGCCAAAAGTCATTTAGTTGCTTCTTTCCTATACATTTCTTTAAATTGTCTTCGTATTTGGTATATTTATGTGCATTTTTGTTGCTTATTTTGCTCATTTTGTTTATTTTATCATTTTTCTTTACTTTCTTGAAATTTTTTTCAATTTTGCTCATTTTTCTTTAATATCTTATTTGTTTTTTCTCATTTTCCTGGTTCTTTCATTCATTTCTGCGCATTTTCTTGATTAGTTGGAAGAATCGAATAGAATAGAGCTTTATCGTCATTCAAAATACACACCACAGGTGCACACATGAAAGAAATTTTGTTGCAAAGGCTCAGAATAGCAACTCACAAAAAGCAGCAATCAAGGCGTAAGTACCTCAAAATAAATTTAAAAAGTGTTAGTTTATATTGTTCACTTTATTGACTATTTTCTTCATTTTTGTTGATTGTATTGAACATTCTGCTTATTTTTTTACTAATGTTCTTAATAATGTTGTTCATTTTAATTCATTTTCTTGATTATTTTGTTAATTTTTACTCAGTTTCTTGGTTATTGTTAAAAACAAAACTGATGCCCTTGACACTGGATAACAATTTTATTTTTCTTATGTGCTACTTTAATTTATTGTTATAATACATCTCTAGGATGCTCCTGCACACATCATCAGTGATGTAACCTGGGGTCCTCGGGTGTTTCGGGTCTTTCAACATCAGACACCCTCGCCCAGGCGAC